>VBRH01000701.1:25503-41547 GCA_014578085.1 Cardamine resedifolia | reverse complement strand
TTAATATATATATATATATATATATATATATATATATACATTTTTCCAAAGTTTGCCCAGTTTCGAAGTTATTCCATGCCTTTATCTTGAATTTTAGATCATAGTTTTGGCAAATATTGGAGTTAGGTCTTTGGGATTTTTTTTCAGCTCAGATTTTCTCGTTTTATTTGGGGATAATTCGATCTGATATTTAGATCTTCGACTTTTATCTCGTTTTCGTTGATCTGAAATTTCTGTATACAGTGTTTTTTTTGTTTTGGATTTTTGAGTGATCTCAATGCCGTTTCATATGAAGATCCAACCGATCGGTTCCGATGTATCGGAAGAGCCACCATTCCCGGAGACAATGAGGCAAATGCCAAAATCGCGACTGAAGCGTCTCTTTGAGCGTCAGTTCACTATTAAGAACGCCTCAGATAAAAATTACAGCGCTGACTTTGAGGCACCGCTTTCAAGAGGAAACTCTGGAGATTTCGAGCCGAGCTCGGTCTGCTTAGCGAAGATGGTTCTAAACTTCATCGAGGACAACAACAACGGCGAGAAACAGCGGTGTGGCCGTAGCCGCTGCAGCTGCTTTAGTGGGAGTGGTACAGAGAGCTCTGATGATGAATCTGAATGGTCCGATGGTAGAAAATGTTATTCCGGTGAAGCTTGTGAAATCCTCAAGGTATAATTCATCCATTTTTAATTTTGGAATCTAGGTTTGTTTCGATAAGCAAAAACTTGATATATAGAGATCATTCAATTTTGTAGAGTTTGGTCCTCTGTACGAGCGTCTGCGAGAGGAATGTGTTAGCCAATGTGACCAAGATTGTTGAAACAAGTAAGAATTGTAAACGTAAAGACGAAACGTTCTTGAAAATTGTAGCCAATGGGTTAGTGAGCTTAGGCTATGACGCAGCTCTATGCAAATCTCGTTGGGAGAAATCTCCTTCTTGTCCTGCTGGTATAATCCTCTTAACTCTACTAAACCTGTTAGAGATGATTGCTATGAAGCTTTAGTAACAATAGAGTTGGCTGTTTGTGAAATGAAACAGGGGAATATGAGTATGTGGATGTGATAATCAGAGGTCAAAGACTGTTGATTGACGTTGATTTCAAATCGAAATTCGAGATTGCTCGTGCAACGAAGACTTACAAGTCGATGTTACAAACTCTGCCTTACATCTTTGTTGGCAAAGCGGATCGGCTGCAGAGGATCATCATTCTTATATGTAAAGCCGCAAAGCACAGCTTGAAGAAGAAAGGACTTCAGGTACCACCATGGAGAAGAGCTGAGTATGTGAAATCCAAGTGGCTGTCTCGTCATGTTCGTGCTGATCAAACTGTAGATATGTTAACTGAGTCGGTAGGTTCCTTAGTCGTCGATGTCTGAAGCTTAATATATATATGTGACATCACCCTCTACAGAGGTCCCTTATAGTTTTTGGTGATAAGGGTATGTTACGGGATCCATACACAGCGTAAAAGTGTCTCTCCTTTGTATTTTTTTTTTGGGTGTAAGGGAGAGTGTGATCCTAACTCTATGGTTGTTTAACTTTAACTCTATGGTTGTTTTGTTGGGTCAATGCTATTTTAGTTACTTTTATATGTTTTTGAGACATTCATAACCAAAGTGTCATTTCAGAAGCAACAGGTGTTACTTATTAAAAATATTTAGGAATATGTCAAGCATTTCCTTGCATATGGAATTATTAATTTGGATAATTGTCGTTGACGAGATACAAAATTATGTATTTCCTTGGCGTGGGGAGCAAGATCCTCTTCAATCAATTTAATAACTGTTATTGCTCAGATTCTGATTTTTTTAATAACGATTATGTAAGAACACAGTACTAATATATCAAAGACTTTTTGTCAATAGCAGTTACATATTATCTTTTTTGGGGAACAAACCCAGAAGAGGCTATGGAGTAACATAACTTAGAAGCTGAGAAGCGACTAAAAAAGGTGGAACAAGATTATCTCCACACAAGCCAAAAGTACACAGAAACAAGAGTAAGTTTTTAAAACATGTAAACCCTGAAGAAACTTACACCCAAAGTTCATTATGGTCATTAAAATGCTTCCTTCTTTTTTTTTTTTTTACTTTTCTTGAGAGCAGTCAGAGTGGCTGAGCTTATCTGATGAGAGAAGGCGCGCTATCAATAGGTGTTATTCGGCTGCAGACTTCATTGAGCCCTGCAACAAGCTGGTAGAGCAATTGCAGGAGGCTCTTGACAAGCCACCTACAACAGAAGAAACCATTGATCATGTAAAATACTATTCCAAACAAAGAATATCATTATGATCTTATGGATATGAGAACCAGCTCAATCTACAACACAAATCTATCATATTTAACATACCCTTAAACTTGCTTTGTGTATTTAGAGCTTGATGTTCAACAGCAGTAAAAGTTTGGCACAAGAAAATATGATGATACTTCAGCAGAAAGTACAATGCCAGGAGCTGGACTGTAAAGCAATACGTGATTTCAGAGAATTTAGCCGAGATGTACTATTACTATTGTTAAGTTAAAACCCGCAAGATTCATAGTTTAATTACTAGTACCATTCTCAACTTTTTGTCTTATCATATTACTAGCTCAACTTTATTCAAAGAAAAATGTCAAGAAGTGACAGCAGAAAAGCTGTATATGATCTTCTAAAAGAGGTCAAAGAGAAGAACAAGTGTAGAGACAAAGCTCTTTCAAATTGTACACTGGTTTGTAATCCCACAAGTCATGAGAGTTTGAGAAAATCTGTGGAGCTGGAAATAAAAGTAAGACCACTTCTTTCATTTGAGAACTGGTCTATCTTACTTTAGACTAACCAATGGGATGATGTTTGCAAATTAACTAGGTTCTGAAGAAACTGATCAGAGAGCTTCGAAAAGACTGGGAAGAAAAACTACAAATAAAGCAATGTGCAAGGAACATATATAAAGAATTCAAACAAAAGGTGAAGCATCTAGAGAAGAAAAAGGAACACCTATCGGGACAAAGGGACGAAGAAAGAAAATACATGCTCGGGACGAATAATAAGCATGATAGGAGGATAGGTACATATCCTGAGGCTGAATATATCAAGATGTTGAATAATAAATTACCATGATGGGTTGTAATGTATTAATTTTGGGCTTGGAGTCACTTTTTCCTAAACCGTTCACCAAAATTTCACCTGCATAGTTTCACTGTGACATGTACACAAAAACAGAACTGTCTCAAGTCTTAACAGAGAAAAAAAAGGAAACGATTGTTACAGCTTGTACCTTGGCTTGGAGAAGCACATTATCATAAAATTTCACTTGAATCATAGAGAGTATGTGAATTGACTGAGGAGCAGATGAGATTGCACAGCTCAATCATTGATCAATGGATTTATGTTACTTGAAAATCTTTGGCTATTTCATCATCCAAGTGATTATACACTAAAAGGAAAAGGTTTCATAAGAACTTAATTTCCAGAATTTGATCCCCCAAATATTGTAAACTCCCCAAAATGAACAACAACATATCAAGTAAAAAAAGCCTTTTAGCTCTAAATTAATGAAACTAAATTAGTGGAAGTTAGACCAAGCCAAAATGGATTAAATTTTTAACATTTAAACACATACAAAGCCAATGAATGATCAAAACACATACAAACATATTAATCTAAGAAAAAAAATAGGAGAAAGACAATTAGCAAAAGTGTTTGTACTTTCCACAAAGGTAAACTTCCACGAAACAATATAACAATCACTATCCCTTGTTCTCTAAGCTTGACCCATAACGTTTCCAACTCATTTCATAATATAAAACTATAAACTGAAGAACTCACAAAACCAAAGAACGTCATAAATAGCAGAACCAGTTTTGGCCTCAAAGTCACTTACTTTTAAAATGGCATCATCATCATCATCTTCTCCAGTTAAGTTCATAGAGAAGGCTCTTCTTGCCACAGGTTCCTTTGCTCTATCCTACACCGATCCTGATCAGAAATGGCTCATCAGAAAGCATCTAACTTCATTCCTCCAAGATTTTCCAAGTTTCGAGCTTTCAACTAATACTTTCAATCACAACAATGGAGCCAAAGTCCAACTCTTTTGCCTTGAAGGATCTCTACGTACTCGAAACCCCACTGTACAACTCCCAACTGTGGAATTAACCATATGGGTTCACGAAAACTACCCACTGACACCTCCTCTGGTTTTTGTAAACCCTAATTCGATTCCGATTCGAACCAACCACCCATTCGTCAATTCTTCTGGTTTCACAAACTCCAATTACATCGAAACATGGGAACACCCACGATGCAATTTGCTCGATTTCATTCGAAATCTCAGGAAAGTGCTGGCCAATGATCACCCATTTGTATACACGGATTCAATACCGACCCGGTTTCAATCGGTTTCGAGAACCGAAGCCTTAGATCGATTAGTTACGAGTCTTCATTACGACGTACGAACAATCATGGAGAGATCAGAGGAAGAGATTGAGAATCTCTGGAAACTACAATCAGAGGTGAAGCAAAGATCTGAATCGGTTAAAACGATCATCACTGAGCTTGAGATCGAGAGAGCGACATTGAAGGAGAGAGTTTCTCAGCTCAAAGACGATGCAGAGGTTTTGGCGCCTTGGGTTGAGACGAACTACGATAGATTGATGAAATCGTCGTCGATGGATATGGGGATCGAAGAAATGTTCGAAATTGAATCGGCGGTTGAGGGATTGGCGGGAAATGACGCCATTGAAGATGTGTTGAGTGTACTTGAAAAAGCTGCGGAGAGAGGAGAGTTGGAGATAGGTTCGTATCTAAGACAAGTGAGAGTGTTGGCGAGAGAACAGTTCTTTTGTAGAGAAAAGCATCTTGCTTTATGTAAAAACTCAAACTTTTCACATCTGAGTTTGTTGTAAACTGTCTTTTGGATTGTATATATTGATGGATCATCTTCTTCTTTATGCTTTGATGCTTCTTTAATTTCACTGAGTTTTTAGAGATGATTTTATGAGATATTGATGTTGGATGATCCTATTATGGGCATGCTTAAGCTCACTATTAAACTAATTGAGTTTTGATTGGGGATGCTTTTTATTAGCATGATTCATTTTCTTAATTGACCACATATGGCATGTTTTAGCTGACTAATTAACTGATACAAGCGTATAATTTTGAATTTTAATAAGGTTTGTGTTGTTTCTCAGTATGGTTTGTTTGAAAAATAATTAATTTTGACAAGATTGGTTGGATATAGCATCGCATAGAGATTGTTGATATGTATGATCCACGATAATAAATAAAAAAGGTCACCACTAGCTCGGTATTATGTTCCGTTTATTCGGTTTGTTATATTTGGTTTGCGTCTTAGCTACGACATCAGTTTGTCCGAAAATCTAATAATTTTTCTTAAAAATTTGCAGAAAATATCTCCACATTGAAAATGGTTGACATTGTCGTACTAAATGCCTAAAAATTGTTTTAGTTGAAGCCTAAAGTTGGTCCGTCGCTATATATCACTTGTATTAAATAATATCAAAACAATACAATTAGGTTGTGATTGTCAACAACAATCCAAAACCAATATGTCTTTGTCAATAATACGATTAGTTAGTTTTATTAAAAGTGAGCCAAGTCAACACATCTTGGGTTATAATTGTATCCTTTGCATAAGCATGTTTGTAAATGACAATACTACCCTCAGGAGCCAAGTCAGCAAATCTTAAGTTTTATAGTCATTTGTATGCTTTTTTTTTTTTGGTTGTCGTCTTTAATTTTCCCCCTTTGATACGAAGGCTAGCAAGCAATCCAGTGTTCCTCACCAAAGCTAAGATCCCCTGCAACCTCCTCTGCGGGTGCACGATTCTTAACGTACACCCACCACCTCAGGTTTCCTCATTCTCAGAGATCCCTTCTTCTCCTCCTTTTGGTCGCAATTCCCCACGTATTGACTTGTAACGGCAATCGGATAATAAAACAGATCGTGTTTTCTATCTGGCAAAATCATGGAGATTTCTCGCCGGACTTTTGTTTTCTTCTTCTCTCTCTGCCTCTTGTCGTCAACGTCTCTCTCGATCGAGAATTTTCACCAGGCGTAAGTGTAATTTCTTCCTCTTCTTCTTCTTCTTTTTCCCTCCAAGAAGCTCATCAGATTTGTATTCTTCTAAGCCAAATTATCTGGCTTCTAGTGTAACTCATTTTGGGTTTCAAGTTTTGTTTTTTCTTTTCCGTTTATGGACTATCGTAACGCATCTTATAGTTGTAGCAATGGGAAAGAAAAGTACATTCTAGCTATAGATCTCATTCTGTAGACTGATTATTGAAGCTATGGTTTTCTTTCGTTGCAATCTAATGGAAAGAAAGGTTTTTGTTTGTGTTTACATGAGAATCAGTGCATCTACTTGATAATGGCATTGTCTATTGCTATTTGTTGCTCAAGTTTTATTTTTGTTATAGCCACATTGTTGCAAGAAGTGTTATTACTGTAGACCAGTAGCAATTTCTTGTTGTCACCTGTAGCTGCCGTAGAAATCCATTGATGTGGTAGCAAAATACTTTTTTACAGCTTTGGGATGATTGATTGAGTAGCTGTGATGGGCAAAACCTCTTTTTGTAAATCTTTTTGTGGGTCTTCTTAATACTAACTGGTCCTTGTTGCTTATGCAGTTTTCCTATCATCGAACCTGCTCCAGGCCATACAAAGCTTCAGCTTAGCAGAGAAGGTTTGGAAGCAATTAGCAGAATTACAACTCCTATCTCTGCTGTTGCGGTATGTGAGAGTGATGCTTGACTGATTATCAATTATTTGTATGTTCTTTCTATCTGAACCTGGTTTTTCCAGACCAAGAAGTTTGTTGCTTTTTCTCACGTTTTACTTGTTATTTCCTATGCTGTCGAAACAATAGGTGATTGGCCCATATCGTTCTGGAAAATCGTTTCTACTCAATCAGCTTCTTTCCCTTTCCTGTTATGAAGGTGCTTCTTTTCTCATATACTTGGGTTCTGCATTTTACTTGTATTATGTATAGAATTTTTTGGTATTGAACATTGACTTACGATATTCTGAAATTCATCAGGTTTTGGTGTTGGACACATGCGTGATACCAAAACAAAAGGTATCGCACCAATGAGGATAATGGCATCCTTCAATTGCAAATATATTCTAGCTAATAAAGGTTTGAATTTTTTCGTTCGGAATCCACTTAATTGTTGTATACAGGTATTTGGGTCTGGGGAACACCATTAGAGCTGGAGATTGAGGGAGTTAAAACTTCCGTAATTTACCTCGACACTGAAGGGTTCGAAAGTGTTGGAAAGTCAAATGTTTATGATGACCGGTAACTAGACAGTTCAATACTTGCACATTTAAACTTTTGTCTGCGGAAGCTCTGATTATCTAATCAATTTCTCTGTAAATTTTCAGGATTTTTGCTTTGGCAACGGTTATGAGTTCTGTGCTTATCTATAATCTGCCTGAAACTGTAAGTTGTCCCACCTTTCTGATTGTTCGGATTCCATTCATTATAGATAACCAAAGACAGTAGAACCTTACAGAGGTATCTGTATATCAGTGTCAATCATCATGCCACTATTAAAGCCAAAGACCAAAGTGTTTTGAAAGACCTAGGTAGTTCATCTTATACAGTAGAATGATTTATCCCAAAAGTGAAATCTAGTGTATCGAAAAACCCCTTGTGATGTTTCCGAGGTAGCAATCTTAGATACAATTTCATTAACATTCACTTGCAGTGGTATGACCAAAAACCATTCTTTTGCCTTAGTAACTTAAGCGAAGTTATTGACCATAGTGTCACAGAGTAGATAGTGTTTGTAGAACTTCATCTACATTTCTCTCTCTGATATGAGTTCTCATCAGATCCGCGAAGCTGATATTTCTCGGCTCTCCTTTGCTGTTGAGTTGGCGGAAGAATTTTATGGAAGGTTTGCTCAATTGTACTCTGCACTTCTGTCTTGTTTAATATGACTGGCTGCCTCTGTTGATACTGACTGGGTTTATTTTCATTGACTCATGCAACTGAATTGGCAGAGTAAAGGTACACCCTTATGGAACTGCTGTTATTCTCATTCATGGCAACCTTCAAAACTTTGTTTCTGATTTTTGTACATATCCTGTAGGGTGAAGATGTTGCTTTTGAACCATCAAAGCTACTGTGGCTTATCCAGCGTGATTTTCTGCGTAAGTGCATGGTGCTTTCGGCAACAACATTCATAATCGTTCAATATAAACAGAGCTTAAATTCTATGTAATCTCTGCCTACTTTAAAATGCGTTTCTTACTCTTTTCTAATATGACCAGCAGTATTTTGTTGTGCCGCTGGTCCTGTGTGATCCATCCAGTTTTCTCTGTATTTTATGCAACTGAGCTGGCCATGTTTAACACTATTCCAACTTTATGCAGAAGGGAAATCGGTGAAGCAAATGGTGGATGAAGCTCTCAGACATGTCCCTAATGAAGATGGTTAGAGTTCCTTTCTATTCTTTAACCAATGTCGCCTAGACCATTTCTTACAAGCCTATTGTTAATTGATTATTTTTGTTTCTTATGTTTTCAGGTAACAAAAATATTGACCAGGTATGTTTTCCTCTGTTCTGCATCGTACAGGTAATTATCATAATTATCTCAGAAATTATTCTTGTTATCACCTTTTTCAGGTTAACCAAATTCGGGATTCCTTGGCTATAATGGGTGACAACAGCACAGCCTTTAGCTTACCACAGGTAAGGAATTTGTATGTTTTTGCATATTTTCCAGCCTTTACTTTTCTTAAGAAAATACAGAACATGAAAACTTTAATTCAAATGGTCATCTTTGTGCATGTAAAAATTATGGCTATCTTTGAAGGTCTTTGCTCAATTAAGCGAAAATAAAAAAGTTTTTTTGTGTGGTCGTGGTTGTTTCCTTTTAGTCATGCTGAAACATGCACAAAATCCCCACTTTTCAGTGCATGTGGATCCTTGAAGTATAGTTTTTCGGAAGTTCTTGAGAGGAATTTTCTTTTTTCTTCTATATGGAATATTATGAAATGATTGTCTGATCTGACTCAGACGTGAAGTCTTTAATACACTTATCTTTGAGCTAAGTGTAGATAGATGGTCTTCTTTGTGATAACTTTGTTCCTTGTTTTTGCTATATAGCCCCATCTCATGCGGACGAAGCTGTGTGATCTGAAGGATGAGGATCTGGACTCTACCTATGTTGCAAGGCGTGATCAGTTGAAAAAGCTCGTTGCTAGTATTATCCGCCCAAAGATAGTGCAGGGCAAAACACTAAATGGAAAGGAATTTATTTCTTTCTTGGAACAGGTGTGTGTCAAATTTTTTTCTGTATGGCTTCATTCTCTGAATTCCTCACAACAATTATATGAAAGAGTGGAAGTGTGTTGTTAAGAAATCAAAAGGAATAAGATTCTACTTTCTCTGGTGCTCTTACATATTTTATCAAGCGAATAGACATGTTTTCCTTCTTCTCATGGATGGCTGTGTTTTCTGGCTGCTTTTAGTTATCCGGTAGCCTGTTCTTGTTATATTTGCATAAATATTGCAAGAACAGGCTACCGGATGCTTACTTAATGGTATCTTGATATATAAATTGATATCCGGGATATCAATTTATATTATGTCTTATATGCTTACTCAATGGTATCTTTGATATATTCCAATTCTGATTGCTCTAATTTGTAGATATTGGATGCATTAAATAAAGGAGAGATCCCATCAACAGGATCACTAGTTGAGGTTTTCAATAAGGGTATTGTTGAGCGATGTGTGAAGCTGTATAATGAGAGGATGGTGAAATTGCGGCTACCTATGTCTGAAGAATCTCTCCAAAGTGCCCATGAAACAGCACATAATGAAGCTATTAAAGCATTCGATGCACAGCATTTTGGCAGACAGCATGCAAAGAAATCTGTTGATCAGTTGGATGAACAAATGCAGGAGGTATGAATCCCTATGCTAATATGAATATATATAAAGTGTGACTTTTAAAATTTTCAGACAGTAGCTTAGTGGATGAAACGAACGGATGATTCTGAACTTTTGGTTTGCAGATTTTTCTAGTCTACTTAATATAAAATTTCCAAATGTGCTTTCTTATACATTCTTGTGCCCTGGAAATATTATCCAGGTATATAAGAATTTTGTTCTTGCAAATGAATTCCAATCGTCAAAGCTCTGTGAGGCACTATATACAAAGTGTGAAGATGACATGGACCACTTACAAACTCTCCGGCTCCCTTCCATGGCTAAATTTAATGCAGGTTTCGTGTACTGCAACCAAAGTTTTGAGCAGCAATGTGTTGGTCCTTCTAAACAAAATTATGAGCAAAGATTAACTAAGGTAATATATACATGTCTGTGTTATGCTAGAAGTATTGAATTCCAGTTTGACCTTGGAACTTGTGTGCAGATGATGGGAAAGTCACGGTCTTTGTTCATCAAAGAGTACAATAACCGACTGTTCAACTGGCTGGTTGGGTTCTCTCTTGTAATGGTGGTTGTGGGCCGGTTTATTATAAAGTTCATTTTATTAGAAATGGCGGCGTGGATACTTTTCATATTCTTGGAGACATACACAAGGATGTTCTGGACAGCAGAATCTCTTTATTACAACCCAGTCTGGCATTTCATCGTTGGAACATGGGAAAATGTTGTGTATAGTCCCGTTCTCGACTTGGACAGGTAACAAAACAAGTCTTGAACAAATTCTGGCCAAACTTGTCTCAATCTCTCTGCTCATCTAAATTTGTTTGTATTTTTGGTGAACAGATGGGCGATTCCTATAGTATGCATAATTGCATTTTGTGTGCTTTATTGGCGGTGTTATGGAAAGAGGAAACACGGGGCTCGTTGGCTTCTTCCACTGTACAATAACCAGAAGAATGGTCGGAATAGGGAACGGTCTGAGTAAACACATTCCTCCTCCTTCCCCTTATACTTATAGCATCATTGTGGGCATGCTCGTTGTTTTTATCATCCGAAGCTCTCTGCCCATTACTACCATTTTTTGGACGCGGAAGAATTTCAGTAAGAAGTGAAGAGGAATTAAGTGGATGATTGATCGATCCAAGTTGGTTTGATTGTACCATTTACATAATAGAATGCCTTTGTAATGTTTAACTTTATATACATATGCTCGGATCTGTTTAACTCTCCCAGTCACGGTTAATTTTAGCTAAAAAGCTTAGCGTCTGTTTTAAATTTTATTTATTTATTCAAAATAGTTTGTTTATTCTGGAATATTATGAATCTATGAAAGCAGAGAGACTACAAGCGAGCTCTTCTGTAATTTCCCGTTCACTTCAATAGAGCAACAACATTTTATTATCCAAACTCTGTATCTTTTCATGTTTTTGGTTCTCACTTATTGCAAAATCTTAGAACATGACAGAGACACCAAGAGCAGTTGATAAATCAGATAAAAAGGCAGGCAGATCTGAGGCTGATGCAGCCGTCACAAGCTTTCCATCAGTAACACATCCCTTTGACTCCACAGCCTCACCTCCAGCCACCTTCACCATCACCTTCATCCCCTTTCCACTCGCACATCGCTTCCCCTGGAATTTTGAAACATCACATTTTCTATTGTCAATGCAACAAGACTTTGACATAGAGACATTGGAAACGCCATTGTTCCCTCTAACAGCATTTTACTGTATTAACAGAGATCATCTGAAAGTTTTAAGTTAAAAGTAGAAGCAAATGTCTTTACCTTAAGAACACCAGTGGCTGCAAGAAGCAATTTACCCTGTCCAATAGCTGCAAAAATCTTATCTTTCTCTGCAAATTTCTTGACCAAAGTAACAGCCTTTTCATTCATCACAAGTAGCTCAGATGATCTCCCTCCTGGAACCACTACACAGTCATAATCATCCACGCATACATCGTCCCATGATGCAGTCACAAAGAAGCTGTGTCCACACTTCTCTGCAGGAATCTGCCGTCCCTCCTCGAGGTCATAAACCAATGTTGCACAAATCTCTCCTTTCTTCTTGTTTGGTGTCACTGCATCCACTTTACAACCTAAAGCTTGGAATGCTCTAAATGGTACATTGATCCCATAATCTTCTACATAGTCCTTTAAAACCAACACAAACAAAATTTGATTGAAACATAAACACAAAGTAATGCTCAACGAATCTGATGACTAATGATTATGCAATTTACTAAGAAATTGAAACTCACACCAATGAGGAATAGCACAGAAGCTTGGTTCTTCTTCAAGCTCGAGATCTTGGCGCCAAGAGAATCGAGCAAAAGTCTAATCCCATGACCAAGCGTGGGCCAACCAACAGTACTCATGAAATTCCCGTCCTTAACGCAATCAGTGATCTCGAACATACTCTGAATCCCAGGCTGTTGCCACCACGCGCCGCCGGAGAGCTCGATCAGTGGCTTCATGCTTTCAAACGCCGTGCATTTCACACCGCCGGCGAGGATTCCAGCAGCCATCAGCATAACCTGGCTGTGGCAGCTGGTGAAGATCAGCTTCTTGGATTCCGCGAATCTCGCCACGAGATCGACGCATTTCTCGTCGGCGCTTAGAACCTCCGTGAAACGTCCACCGGGGATGATGATGACGTCGTAATGATCGGGAGTGACGTCATCGAAGTTGGCGTTTAGAGTCAACTGGTCAACGACCAGCTCGGTGTATAGCTTTTATACACCAAAAAGTCAAAATTGAGTGATACTCACAGAAAAAACAAAAGAAAATCAAAATTGTAACGAAGTAAATACATAAGTAGTGGGAAAAAATGGAACCTCGAGGCCCAAGAAATCGTGGACAGTCATAACGCAGCGATCGCCGGTGGTGCGGTTAGGTGAAACGCAGTGAACGCTAACGCCAAACGATTGAAGAACATAGAGAGGAACCATCGTCTCGTAGGCTTCCATGTAGTCTCCACATAACAGTAAAGCCGATTTCTGAACCGCCGATCCCATCGTTTTTACTCTGTATTGAAAAAATCATTTTATTTCTAAGTGTATTTATACACACAGAATCTCTTTTTTTTTTAATACATATATTGACATGTGGGACTTTTGTTCATCCCCACCAACTCAGTTTCACCTACTTTTTTCAAAGTCCAATTACACAAGTCCATACTACAAATATATCTCGGTGTTATAAATGAACAACTACCATAACTTACGATGAGACTTGTAAGAAAGGTAGCTTATCGTTGCCGGACCAAAATGGAATATACCGTGCAAATGGATCATCAAGATATCCATCCTTGTGGAATTAGAATCTGGACCATTTGACTAATCCAAGAGTTTGGATTTTAGAAACAGAAATGGTGAACACAAGTTTCGTTCTGAGATAGGCTAGGGGAATTTATTTGCAATTTAAATATTTGCACATGACTAATTTTTTTTATTTTTTTTAAATGGTCTTCAAATATCTAAATTTCGTTATCCATGACAACAAGCTTTAAACACTACAAATTAATAATGAAGCAAGTAACTAACATTACGTGTGACATTTATCCTGATTCCTATCTAAGTACTGTATAGGACATTAATGTTATTCAATTTCAACCAGATATTAATGTTAAATACATACATTTATTAACTATAAAACTCTGAACATCACTAAGAGAGTAAACGATTACATCATGACCAACCAACCATGTATTATATATAGGGGAATTTTGAAAAATTAGTAGTTTTTAAGTTTTTATTGGTAGATTATGTAGTTTTTAAGGTAACTTAAGTTTAGGGATAGAGATAAGAAGAGATTTAGTCAGCTTAATTAGTAGAACATTAATTAGCTCAAAATTATGAGCAGTATATACAAAATACTTTCCAGGAACACTCAGATACACCTGTCCTCCCCTCAACCGCTAACTTGGCAAATGTGAGAGAGAGCTCATGTTCTTTGAAAAACAATATTTAAAACTAAATTTTATTTTCCTTTTCATTTATTAATTTTTTTATATAATTCGGATGACAAACTCCAAATCAAGTCGTATAGACTTTTATGTTTTAACTAATTTTCAGGTCAACGGGTCATGTACACTAACTAATCCATGGTTCGAAAAGCCATATGAATATTTCGGTGGTCTATAATCGATCATTGATCTAGACTAACATGACAACTCCTCATAAATAATAACCACTAGGCTAATATCATTTGGTTAACTAACCCTTTCATTTATTAGTTAAATAACTTTTTTAGATATTCCATAATTGTGATTAATCTCATATTGTGATAATATATTCCACTATTATTTTTGCTATGGTTTGTGTGTGTTATTAAAGACGATGCAAAGCACATAGTGTGGGTATGAACGAGATGCTCGTGCTCACTGGCCTCTATCTAAAAGTATTGTATATAGAGAATTTATTTTGTGTGCTTGCAAGTTGCAACCATATAATTTCTATATAACTAGGTGGTAAAAGTTTGACCGATCGTTTTATTTAAACTATACAAAAAGAATACGATTAGGTTAATTAAATAATATATAGATTTTTCTTATATATTTTGAATTTCATCATATAAACTAGGCGTTCATTATAAATAAATCAATATGAATGTTCATCAAATATATTGACTTGCGTACGTTATATACACATTTATGTATAACTTTAGGCATTAGTAAGTAGTAACCGTTCGGGAAATGAACACCGAAATTATTTTAGGCAAAAATAATTTACAATGGTCATGACAAACCAACTACGCATGTCTATAGCTTATTTTATAATTTATCCATACTACGACGCACAGTAATCATGGTCTATATTTAGTAAATCTAGCCGGAGACAGGGGGTTTGACGACGATACGGTTTCGATCGACCCTAACTCTGACCCGGTCGCACCTGAAGTCTGCAGTCACGGGACTCCCATCCAAAATCACGACAGCATCGACGTTCGTGTTCTCGCTCTCTATCACCGAAGCCGCATAGTCTCCATTTTTTCCCACAAGCTCCGGCCACGAGTTTTTCTCTGCAGTCAAAGCAACCACAAGTAGTAAATATTTGCATTTGGCATTTTAAAGATCAATCAGTCCATTCGTTAATTAATCCTATGATTTAAAATACTACGAATGCTGACTGGACTTTGTTTTGTCCGGATGTATCCGAAGAAGAACGATTCTATGAGTTTTATATGTTTACAGAGTTAACACTTCTGTATTCTATGAATTTTTATTTTCGATAGCATATATTATTGCGAGACAATAAACACTTGTAAGTTATTTAAAATTTTCCTATTTAAATCCACAGAATATAAATCATATATCCACTCATATTATAGTCTTTGCAAACTTCTTGTCTAAATTAAATTTATAAACTAAAGATATACTTATATTGAAGGTAGCTTAGTATTTGCGTAACAAAAAGGTTATTGTGTGAAATCAAAATTTCATTGCAGTATCATTTGAATTACGCGTGTCATAGTTTCCGTGTTACATGGCACGTGCATGGTGAAACACAGGAGAGGTTTAGTCAAATTCTCAGCTTAGGAACAAAACAAAATAGGACGAAATAGAGAGTAGATTACTAAACAGTTTTATGATTTGCTTTGAATGAAAAAAAATGGACAAAAGAAAATTAATTATAAGGCAACAATATCAAAATATGATTTACAAACAATACAAGGAAAAAAAAAAAAACTTACCAGGGCATTGGGACGACATTTTTCTTCCTCTTTCTCTCTCTTTAATTTGTAGTTGTGATCTCTTTGCTATGCTCATCTTTAGGAATTAAGAGTCACATATATAGAATCGGATATGTGTATTTTGGTGTCGGTCTCGTCGGTGAGGTTTTACATTCAAAGTCAAAACTTTGACCAGCCAACTTTTGGTAGCCCTTCCTTTGACATTTGTAATTTTTTTGTTAAAAAGCTTTGACACTTATAAATTTTTTTCTGAAGCTTTGAAATATTATAAATTTATAGTTGAATATTCAAACCTTATCGAGTACAGGATAATGTTTTTTTTAATTAAACCAAAGATATTGTTGAAATTTGGAAAATTATAAAACACTGTTGTATTTAAACATTTGTTTTCTACAAAACCGTTGAAATAAACGTCTAGATGTTATTTAGTTTTTTTTTTTTTTTTTT
>VBRH01000701.1:8263-20606 GCA_014578085.1 Cardamine resedifolia | reverse complement strand
TTTTTTTTTTTTTTTTTGCAATCCGAAGTGATGATAAGCAAAATCATACAGAAAATATGCAAAAATAGTAGTATTATTTAGCAAAGAAGGCAAAAGAGTTTTTATTACAAAAGTGATGAGAAAGAGCAAAGGACAAATAAGATGAAAAACTATACAAGAAGAAGATTTGGTCATCATCCGACAAGGACATAGATAGCATAGATGATCCCAGGGATGTAACCAAGCAACGTCAACAACAGACATATCCAGAACTCTATCTGCATTGATTTAACCAACAGTTAAAAACAAGAAATTAATTAAATTAATAATGGTGTAATGAGTGCTTAACTTACCCCACAACCATATCGGAGGAAAACGCCGACGGGAGGCAGAAGAATCGCCAGTATAATTTCAAGGAAAGTCTCTGAGCCCATTTTTGATCTTCGAAGAGAGGTTTTGAGGAAAAAGAAGCGAAGTGGTAATTAATAAGTGGGGTTAAGAAGTAAAAGAAGAGGTGCGTATGGGGGTTTTAACACGTGTACTGCTTGCAGTGTTTCACGTGACACGTGTAAATGTTTTGGAGAAATGTGGCCTATGTGTTACCGACCTTTTCCAGTATAATGAAGACAGAACACGTCAAACATCTCCTTACTTCAAAACTGTTTTCACTAATTCCATGGGATCTCATCTCAGAGATATTTTATCAATGCTATTGAAATTTGCATTTTAATTATTAATGACATAAGCTATATTAGCAAATAACTTACTAAATTTAGTAGATCGTTTGAACAGAAAGAATATTTCAGTTTCAAGAATTTCTAGAGTTTTACATTGACCTACTAAAGTCATAAAAAATGAAAATGACATATTTGGTAATCTCTCCAAATGAAACCTATACGTACGATCTTTCTCCTAGTTAACACGTGTGAGAGTAAGAAATGACAAACTTAAATACAAAAAATGCGGAATAAAGTGGAAAAAACCTGCTCAACAAAACTAATAATGCTAATTAAGCAGAGCCCATATACATATATATCCGCAAAGATTAATTATGCTTTAAAAAATAAATTGGGGTCGTTGTTTAGTTTCTTCAACTCACCCTTAAACCCATTTTGCTAAATCCAGTGTCTTGCATCATCTCCACAAACTCACTGTAATCTATTCTTCCATCCTGAAAGAGCAAAAATTATATATAACCATTAAACAACAAATTAATGGTGTTTAATCCCATTAAAAATGCAAATAGAAAATGTAGAGATTTACGTTGTCTTTATCGACTTCGCGTAAAATGTCGTCTAAATGAACGTCCGCTAAGCCAAACTGGGTGCAAGCTTGCTGGAGCTCGTCTCTGGTTATATAACCACTTCCATCTTTATCAAAATATGAGAATGCTGTGAACAAATGGTCTTCTTTCTCTATTTTGTTTAGATGAACCATCGCTGCTATAAACTCTCCATAGTCTATAGTCCCACTGTTATCTATATCCGCCTGATCAAATGTTCAATTTTCCAATATATAATTTTATATCGATCATAGAGTAGACAAAAAGGCAAGTAAAGTAGAAAAAGTGGACTTACTGCTTGCATTAATCCTAATATCTCTGAATCTTTAAGGTTAGCACCAACTCTGTCCAAACCTTTTTTGAGTTCCTCGAGAGTGATGTGTCCGCTATTGTCTGTATCTATCATCTTGAACATTTCTTTCAATCCCGCTATCTCTTCCTCTGACAAGCTTTCTGCTATTACCTGTTTTAATACATATATTCAAGATAAATTGGCTTGTTTTAAGTCATTATTCTCATTTCATTGCATAACTTCATATATGATGAAATACATATATGAAATACATCTCTCACACCTTGATAGCAATTTTCTTGAGCTTGTTCATGGCTGAAAACTGTGTCAAACGACTGAGGACAGCAGAATCAAGAGGTTTATCAAGAGCAACACCATCCACTCTGGCCCATGGATGGCCTGCAACATAATTAACATTTTACAAATCTATATAGGTAGCTCTGCAGTGCTTACTCTCATAGATTCAAAATGAAAAGATGCAACTTATTTGGAAGAAAAAGAACACTAACAGAGAACTTCATGAGCTGTCATTCGTTTCTTAGGGTCTCTAATCAACATCCGACGAACCAAATCTTTTGCACTTTCTGATACACTAGGCCATGGCTCTGATATAAAGTCAAGGTCACCTTTCAAAACCTGCTCAAAGATGCCTTGTTCCGTTTCTGACATATATATCGAATTCTCTTAGTCTCTAACCGTTGAACATGCATGAAACATGAAGAAACAACTGTCTCTTACCATCCCAAAACGGAGGGACACCACTTAGTAAGATGTATATAATAACTCCAGCACTCCAAACATCACATTCATGACTATAATGCTTCCGTAATACTTCTGGTGCCACATAGTAAGGGCTCCCAACTACATCAGTGAATGTTTCTCCTGTAATCATAACATATATATAGTCCAAAGATATCAATTTGCCATCACCTAAAGAAAGATATTAAATTACAAGTAGCATTGTAGGATATTCTCTACCTGGTTTAAAGAAGACAGAGAGACCAAAATCAATAGTCTTGAGAGCAGCTTCTTCATCTCCATTAACAAACAAGAAATTCTCAGGCTTAAGATCACGATGCATCACACCAAGAGAATGACAAGCTTCAATTACACCAACAATGATCCTAGCAAGCTCAGCAGCTTTTCTCTCGGTGTAATGTCCTCTTTGTATAATCCTATCAAATAACTCACCACCTGCACAAATCTCCATTACAACATGAACAGCTACTGCATCTTCATACGCACCAACGATCTGAATAACGTTTGGATGACCAGACAAATGATGCATTATCTGAATCTCTCTTCTCACATCTTCTATATCTTCAGGTGTTGTTAATTTCCTCTTCGCTATCGTTTTACAAGCGAACTCTTTACCTGTCTTCTTCTCCACGCAAAGAAACGTCGTCCCGAATTGTCCTTGACCTAGTTTTCTCCCAACACTGTAAATATCTTTGAGATTCTCTGTTTTTCTCCCAAGCACCGAGTCTATTTGTAGACCTGCACTCGCCATACGTTTCATGTTTTTCTGCGGTGGCTTCGAATTCACATCTTCTTGGACGTTTTTGTTCTCTGGGATAGGTTTAGGTGGTGGTTCTTCGTTTGCCATTTTCACCGGTGGAGGTGGCGTGCTTGGAGTTGGTAACGTGGCTGGAGCTGGATCCACGGTGGAGGAAGCGTGACCTTCGTTGCCATTAACGCTCTTATCGTTCTTCTTTCGACTGCTCTCGTCTTTGCTGTTCTTAAGGGTCTCGTCTGGTTTCTGATTCCGCCACACAGCGGCACTAACGGATTGAAGGAATCCATTAGCGTTTAGATTCGGACCCACGCATGTGTTTCCCATTCAAAAAAATTCAAACCTAAATTCACAAAACCTAATTTGATTTTTCTTCTCCTCTCTGTTCTAGATATCTATATACCTCTCCGACATCGACACAAACCATTCATCAGCGGCATTAACGTAAATGAATCCATTCGAATATTTTCTGTGTCTTTAAAATCGACACAGCTCTGGAGAGACCTGAAGATGATTAAGATTAATTACAACCTATTTGGTAACCAAGTTTGATCCTCCCTCGCAGGTACCTTCTTCCGCACGTAAGTCGGAAGCGAAATTGTCGAGAAACGCCGTGGAAATTGTGAAATTTGGTCGAATGATTTTGCTTCGGAGAAGATCTGATGAGCTGATCAGAGGAGGAGAAGAAGAAGGAAATGATAATAGCATGGCCGTCCATTTCCACGTCAAATTATGGAAAGGAGTTAATTTGTACAGAGCCCAAATTTAGAAGGATTTACTTTTTTGAAAGAAATTTTTTTATCTCTAACAATTAATAAAAGAAAATTATGACGTTGAGTGGTTATATTAGTCGTAACTATTGCAAAGGATTTTTAATTAGTAAATACTTTGATTGAAGAAAATATATAATTGGGAGATTTGCAGAAAACGTTACTTTTACTTTTGATCTAACATATTGTTTAGAGATTTTTTTGTCTAAAATATAATTTTGGAACTTGTGATGTATAGATAAATATGTAAAATATTTCTCTCTTTGTTTAACAAGATTTTTATGATTTTAATGCAATTTTAGATTTAGAAAAATGTAATTTCCAAAATTAAACAAAATTCAGTTTTTTCTTTTTTAATATAAATTTTTTTCTTCTGAGATAAGAGTTTTTAATATAAAATTTTCACAAGTTTTTCCTTTTCTAATAAAAACTTAAAGAAAAAAAATTGCAATGGAAGGAAATGCTTTGTGGTGATCTGATTGCAAGAATGATGAGTACGAGATAGACATCAAAAATAATGAGATTGAAAACGAGATGAACATCAATAATAATGAGAAAGAGAACGAGATTAAGAACGAGAATGGCATTCTCTATGCATCTTACGCACATTCAAACATCATTAAATGTCACGGTTTTGAGTGTTAGGAGAATTTTCTTTATTTGTGTCTAGATCTAACAAGTTTTGCTAAGAAAAATTTGAGCAACAAGACTCAAGATGTAGTTCCATTGGATTTGACGGAGGAAACTATGTTAGGTAGTAACTTGTGGAAAGTAGTGAGCGATCCGTCAGCCTTAATAATAGATCTAATCAGGTTAAGATTTGATTTTTCAGATTATGTGCAAAATTTATTATATTTATGTTATTTGTGTTGTGATGCACATTTACTTGTTCGAACTAATGAATTGTTTGTGCTGTGAGGAAGAAATATACTAGTTTCTGCTCTACAACATCGAAAAAATTAAAGATAATTTATTGGAATTTGACGCCAAGTAATAAGCTAATAACATGTAACTTGAGACTTTAGTAGCCGAACTTTCTGATACGGAAATCAACAAGCAGCTCACTGAGAGTAAATTATTCCTTGATTACAGTGCAACATTTAAGGTTAATTCATGTGTTTGATTGTAATGAAATATTGAGTTTTAAACCACT
Organism: Cardamine resedifolia; assembly: GCA_014578085.1. Lineage (NCBI taxonomy): Eukaryota > Viridiplantae > Streptophyta > Magnoliopsida > Brassicales > Brassicaceae > Cardamine > Cardamine resedifolia. Next base: position 15,617 of record VBRH01000701.1, on the reverse strand, counting down.
TATTAAAACATCTACGTAAAAATTACAGTAAAAATTACAGGTTTTGATTATCCGGGATGACAAAATTATGAATCAACAATGAAGATACTAAAAAACAATGACTAGTTTAGTAGAAAATGAAAGTTAAAAAAATGGTGGAAATTGAGCTTAGTTAGCTATACTTTTTCTTGAGTTGATATATAGTTTACACGGTAATGTAACAAATTTAAAAGTTGAAAATATATGATTTTGCTGCACTTAGGTATCAAAAGATGATTATGATTCTTCCTTAGTCATGAGTACTTGTGAGCTCTTAGGTATCAAAGATATGATTTTGAAAGAAAAAAATAATCTTGTAACAATTAATTAAAAAAATATAACGTTGAGTGATTATATTAATTGTAACTATTGCAAAGGATTTTTAATTAATAAATAGTTTAATAGAAGGAAATATATAATAAGGAGATTTGCAGAAAACATTACTTTTGATGTTCACATATTGTTTAGAGATTTTTTGTCTAAAATATAATTTTGAAGCTTGTATGATTTTAATGTAATTTTAAAAATATGTAACTTCCAGAATAGAACAAAGACCAAAGAGGGAAGAGACCCAACAATCCAAGGTTCAGACCCAAAGAGGCCCAACAAGATCACAATTACAACAAGGAAATAGAAAAAGGGGGCCCAACATCCCTTTTAATAACCGAGGATTTTTGGATTCTTGACCTTATAATCTCTTTAGGCTATAGACCATAGCATGATGTTAAGTTAGTCTCTTCCCTGATGCTGATAAGATTCGAACCCACACCAGTCCACCTACCCATTTCTTGCCAGTTGCGACAACAATTTCTTATGTAGATGCTAAATCCTTCTTCTATTAGTCCTTTTTTACCCTTCTTATTTTGATCCTCTTCCATTAAGAAATTACTATTATAGAACCGTTCAAACTTATAAGTTACAATAAGTAAAAGCTATCCTGTAACGATCGATTAAATTAGATAGATAAATAGTGTTAGTAAAAAAAATGCATACAACCTTAAAAATTGAAAGTCACCAAGTAATATAATGGGATCTATCAGTAACAAATAAGCAATAACGTACCCAATAACATCTTAAACAAAAACAAGTTTTCACGCACAACTTGATTTGTGTCTCACCAAAGAAAAAAAAAACTCTCCTAATTAATGTTGACATTTCATCAAATCGAATCTGTAATGTCTCGGGCATGGCAGAAACAAATAAAAGGACACTATAGCTATAATATTTTTTTCTTTTTTTGTCATTATCTCTTTTTTTCTTTTTTTTCTTAGTTAAGTAGATAAACTTGAAGAAATAAACAATTAGTAACCGATCATATAGTTGGTCTGTTCATTCCAAAACACCTTGGATTGCTTGACCATCTCAGACCGTTCACCCATCATCCTCTCCTTCCAATACTCTTTGCTTCTACAAAAATACTATGCCCTCATTATATATTTATTGAAAAACACATTTCTCATCAATAATTCTTGCAAAATCGACTTCCATGTGGATAATAAACTTTAAACAATCTTAGCTATACCACCCCAAGAATAAAATAGAGATAACTATGAATGAAATACTCACTTATATCGAACTCAAACTTGATGCTTTTAATTAGTAATTTTAAGAACAAAAAATAGTTCAAAACGTCATTTTCTAGTAACTTAACAAATGGAAACATCAATTTTGTTAGAATATATCAGAATAATCATCATCAGTTCAAAATTCAAGTACACATATAAACTGATTTAGTGCCATTTAAATTTGAGATTTGTCTCACCGTATCTTTAAGAGAAGATGCAACTCGATCATGTGAACTGCTTCCGCGTAAACTCCAACCTGATTCGGCAAGAAACAATCAAGATTTAAGACCTCACTATAGATAATGGAAACAAAAGTTTAGAAGAATAAACCGTTTAATGTTGCAATAATCTAAACAAACCTCTCTGCAGATGGGACATTTAGATTGTTGTGGCGCTGCTTTAACGCCTTGGAAAATCATTACTGAAGCAGCCGAGCACGCACACGCTTTACAGAATATGTGACCACACTTTAAAGCGTAGGGATTGAATACAGTTTCCTGCCCAATTATTCCAAAACAAATTATTACTCTTCACCTCCATGAGGTAAATGATTCGAATAAGTAAAGTACATTTAATTTGTTTGCGAAAAAGGTAGGTAGAGTTCAATTTTATTTACTAGGCAGATTGCGCAAGTCAGATCAAACTCGAGCTCTATTGAGTTTGGAAGCATGAGTTTCATCGCAGGTTGATCCTCGTTGATATTGTCACAAGAGACACGACCAAAAGAGTTGTTGAAGTATCCATATTTATCAAGCCCAGAGTTGAGATAAAAGGCTCCAAGTTCTATGAGCCAAGGTGAGTGCAATAGCTCTATGCGCTCTGCTCGCATTTTCAACTTGAAATTCTTCCCATTCACTGAGCTATGCACCTAAAAAACATTTTAAACCGGTTTAGTTAGTGAGGTGCCTTTTTGTTCAAATACAGTTTTACTTTCTATCTTTGCAATTTATAATCTGTAGCTAACCTTGTCATATTTCTTGAGGATTTTACGGATGGCAATTGCATTCATCGTGATGTATTGAATCAATATTTGGCCCTCTTGGACTAAAGCTTGTTTTTCATCGGAGAAACAACTGCGTAGACGCATCATGTATCTCTGCATCCCAGTGGCTACATGAAGATGAAGAAGATGCCTCACTCTTGACCTGAAGCATCCCGCTATGTCAGAAGCTTCCTTCATCAGCTCCTCAAAGAACATCTCATCACACCCTGCATTGTAACAACATCTTTTACATCAACCATCTAATCTTATACATATTAGATCGTTCTCCATATTCTACTGATTATGGATTAGACTATTGAACAAAGATTACAAAGTTAAATGAAGACTAGAGGGAAAGGGAGAGAAGTTATACATACAAGGGCAAGATTGGCATTGGCATGAATTATTAGAAGAAGTAGCCGAGGAGATGATGTGTTCATCACCAGATCTTGTAGAGTTACATGTCTTGCATTTTTTCAACACTTTCTTGAGTTTCTTATATTCAACATGACGACATTTTTCTAGGAACCATTCTTCTTCTCCATGTAGATATTCCGTGAACGTTTCTCCAAACTTCATTTTCTTACATAGTACACAAATCTCAACCTAAGGCTGCAATATTTATTTATATTATAATATATGTGCCAATATGAGACACTTTCCAATCGAGTAAGAAAATAAATTTATTTTCTAGTAAAATTGTACGTCCCAAAAACAATAACCCTCTTAATACTTTTTTTTAATTGAAACGAATATTGACTATTGCTTACAGAGATCAGGAATATCGTCAAAAGAAATGGAGATCGAAATATTTCGAAGCCAAATACCTTTTGTTCACGTGAAAACAAGGGATCTATTCAAATGCTTAAGCAAAGCAGAATCGGGAGGAAAGGTTGGTGGAAGAAGACGAAAATTCTTTAGGTTAAAGTCGCTTTTAATTCTATTGGGTATTTTTATCAAAAAAAAAAAAAACTCTATTGGGTATTCTAATTCCTATTATTAGGGTTTTGTTAGACAACCAAATTCTTAGCAAACTTGCTTTGGTACCTCAATTATTGTTTCGTGTTAAACGGCATGCCACTTACGTGTTAGACTGTAAGGAAAACGCATCAGAATTTGATCCCATGACCTCTCCAACGAATTGTGCCCATAGTCAAATCGTAATTTTCTTGGTGCGAACATTAATGGCGAATCAAAACAATAATTTTAGTGTAGACTTTAAAAATTAAATTAATTAATTGATTTCCCTAAAAAATACTTTATTCTATTGAGGAAAAGATATCAAGCTCAGTCATGTTGACATATCCATTTATATTTGTCCAACCGTTCTATCGAATTCAAAAATATATTTGAATTATTATATCAAAACGAGCGGTGCAGAACAAATGTTGAATGATGAACCAACACTAAAACAAATGTTGAATTCAAATATATATATATATATATATATATTTAGGGAAATCAATATATAATGTTGATTTTAAATGGTGCATATCTTACTGAAAAGAAGTATGGTAAAAAAAAAAAAAGTATGGTAATTTAATTATCACAAAAAAAATGTTAAATGATGAACCAACAGAGTATTTGAATGTTGCTAAAAAACGTTGTAGAAGAAAAAACATTTGAATAGTGAAAAGCTTAACAATCAAGTCTGGATAATACCTCTTTGGTTAAAAATCTGGTTAAATCTTGGTTCAGTTGGTTTAGTATTTGTAATATTGGTTTTTTTTATTAACCTTGAAGATTAGTGTTTTTTATTAACGATCAATCCTAATTTTTGTGGTTCCGGAATCATACATTAGTACATCTTTTTAAAAATATTATTTTTCTGGGCATAAATTAAACTACGACCACAATATAACTAACTTTAAGTGGTCACTACCATACCCTTCATAATATTGGTTTCTTTGAAAGTTGTAAAACATTGTCTCTCTTATTAAATGCAATCACCTTTAAAAAAAATGTCTGAATAATATTTAACATTTTTCCCAAATCAATTTGCATTATTTACGTAGATTTATTTTTTATTTATCTCAAATTTGGAGATAATAATAGGTTGGGTGCCTGCATGCTTAATTCTCAACTAGAATTTTAAATCTTTTTTACCCCATTATTATTCCAAATATCACACTGTAAACTCATTGGTTTCAATTTTTTCTTTCTTATTTTTCACTAAATTTCTTCTCTGGTGACTAGCAAGCCCAACAGAATTCCCAAAAGCTAAAGTTAAAGTTGTCAAATAATCAATTTTGTCGCACTAAAATTGCTATCATTACTTAGATGAAGTCTAAAAAATGCCTTTTTACTGTGAACCCACGCACCGGTACATAAAAATGATTAAAAAATAATTCAACAAAACAGTATGAATGAAGTTTCAACTAAAGAAATATATTCCATAATCCATACCTTTTCACTTAGCCGTAACAACATGTCTTTTGTAAAAGGTTAAAGAATCATGAAGTCCCCACTTTTTCTGTTTTGTTAAACGAACCTCAGCTTTAAACGATGGCCTTTGGTATTGGAACTTCCACTAATAACAATAAATAAATAGAACACATCATTGGGTTTTTCTTTTGTTCCAATGTAAATCACATGGATCCCAACATGAGTGGGTTTCGGACTTGGGAATCATGGAGGCTAAATTACCATATTTGATGTTTAGTTTCAATGATTACATTGTGACCAAAACATGCTGATCACTTCTATACTATTCTGTTATCGACTAACGCAAATCTTTATTGAATGATCAAAACTTTTTAATTTTTGCGTGTGGCGAGAATTGAAGACAATTAAATAAAATAAGTTTTTTTTTTAATGAGAGTTTTCTTTTGAAAACACGTAATTTTTTATTGGTGTCAATTACACACTTGCTTTTTACCTAGCTTTTTAGTGGCTTTCTCAATTACCATTCAATTTGCTTTGATTTCCCTGAAAATCTGCTTTAAATTGTGTAAAGTTAGTAATTCTACTTTTTATATATTTATTTTAAGATGTGTAGAAAACATCTTCTAGCATCTTCGGTCAAACCCGTCTTAGAATGCTAAGATACTTCCGATGTGGCTTCCTTTAAGCGGTTGAAAATAGGTCTTCACTACAGCTATCTATATATATAAGTATTCAAGTTTGTTTGGCTTTCTCTTTTCAATTTCTTTCTATAGTTTGATTTTTTTATTATTATATACAAATAGTTTTTTCAAGCTTTTATCCAAAACAATAACAAGAAAAAATTGTATATCTTTTTTTTTTCTCCCTAAATATAAGTACTACTAACTATCGTAATTTATATAGTAGTTTCAGTTTCAATAGACAATAGTACCCTTTTGGTCTATTTTTCTAAAATAAATGTATAAAACGTATGTAGAATTAGGAAGCCGAATAACTTTAGAGTTACGCGGAAATCCCACCCAGTTGTCTTTTGATGCTACAAGACGAGGGCAACTTTGAGTTTAAAAGTAAATATTCTATATGCAAAAAAAGGTGGGATGCCTAAACTATCATCGCTTTTTGCCAAACTCATACAAATGCATATACGTACACTTAAAGTTTTAGTATTCTTGTTGAGAATGACGAGCACTAATTCAATTCCCAACTATAATATATAGTCAAATTATCTGTCTATATTTGTCCTTTCAAACAATGATTTATCTACATTTTGTTTTAGTGTATATTACCGAAATCTTTGACTCCCAAAAGTTACTCATGAAAGTTTTGAATTTATTCGGTTTAGTGCCGTTGGTATGAAGTATGATTAAAGTTTTTGTGCTTTCTTCACACACTACGCATGTATTGTGCCTAAATTTGGTATTCAGTGGCTACCCATCAATGTCTCCAAGGTTGATATGCGATCTTGAAATAAAGAAATTAACTAGTGTCTGATCATGTCGAGAGATTTGCTGAAGGATCCAGTTGACAATCTACACCTACCTAATGTCCGTGGGATGTATGAGCATTTGAATTCCTTGAGCACACGCGCAACAGAAGTGTCGGCTTTTGGATCTACTTTGATAGTCCTAATGATATTGATAAGTGAGTTTTTAACGTTTTTTAAATGAATTAGTAGATGATGTTGTTGAAACATCCGCCAAAAAGTAGATGTGTCAGCATTTTAATATTTAATTTCGAAATTTTGTATAGTTTACATGTTTTAGATGTGAATGAAGGCAAAGAAACACGAAACACATATTGGAGCATGGTGACAATCATTTTCTGTAGATAACCTTATCATTCTTCACAAATATGCATAGCCACATTGCTAAGATTTCCAACACATTTTAAATCATGCGATTTGGAGTCTGAAAACTATATATATCCCTATGGAGATTGGAGGACGAAGACGAGCCATCATGATAAGATAATCATCCAATTGTCTCGTTCGAATCCCTTGTAATGTTATAGGAACGTTTCAAAAATTGTCGAATTGGCCATTAAGTAGACGCTATGTGATTGTTGGATAAGTTTGAAGATAGCTTGAGTCATAAGCTATTCTAAGAAGATTAGAATTAGAAAATATATTTAGGAGTTATCTAAATATACTTGTGTTCCTAATAGGTTTTGGTTTTGTCTATGGTTTTCAATATATAAGGAGATGTCAAGGTGTGATATAACTTATGAGTTTTAAGAGAGTTTGAGAGCTTTAGGTTTTGAGAGATTTTCCTAAAGTAATAAAGAGAGTAATTCTTTATTTTGTGTTCTTAATCTCATCTTTGAATTCTATATTTGGTATCAGAGCTTTGTGAGATCATAACGAGAGATGGGTGATCTTACGGTAGTAACGGGAAGACCTAAAGAA
>VBRH01000699.1:19604-32141 GCA_014578085.1 Cardamine resedifolia | reverse complement strand
GTTTTGCTGTTTGTCGAGTCCGGGCATTTGATTATGCAAGGAGTATTTTCATATTTTTGTCCTAATTGACCTAGTAGACGGGTTGATCGCCTCCTCAGTATTTATTAAATACTGACTGCGTCTATTAGTAATGGCGCATGTAAGGGAAAATATAAAGCTAGTTGAAGCTCGTGGGACTGCGGTTCGGATCAAGATGACATACCGGGAGGGGTTGTTATTTATGTTATTCATTTATCTTTGCTGTAGTCGTGGCTGTTATTTCTTTTGAAAACTGTTAGGTTTGTAGTTTTGATTTGCGAATTTATTGGTTTATAATAAATCGTTTATCGTTGAGTTGTTAATTGTTTTTGTCTGCTGGAAGTTAGTNGCAGGTAAGGGGAAGGATAAAGCTAGCTGAAGCTCGTGGGACTGCGGTTCAGATCAATATGACATACCGGAAGGGTTGTTATGTATTTTATTTATTTATAAATTGCTGTTTGTCGTGGCTGTTATTTTTTCGTAAACTGTTAGGTTGTTAGTTTTGATTTGCGAATTTATTGGTTTATAATAAATCGTTTATCGTTGAGTTGTTAATTGTTTTTGTCTGCTGAGAGTTAATAATAATTATGGGGTTATTATTAGTATTTTAAAAAAAATTAAAAAAAAATGGGTCGGGACGTTTCATTTTTTAAGAATGATATAAAAATAAATAAAAAATATATAAGGTGCAAATTAAATTAAGATACAATAATTCACAATGTACAAAAAAATATGGGGCCTATTTTGTATTTCAGCTTAGGACCCTCAAAATCATCGAGTTGAACCTATGTCATACCACAAGATTATTGTTCACCAAAGGGAGAAGTTTACGCAAACAAACCTTGAATATTTTTAACATATGTATGCATCTTACATATGAATCCAACATAGGATTCCTCATACCACTATAAAGTAAGCCGATTACTTTTCAACATATTAGAGAATGTGAAAAATGTCAAAAAAACATGAACTTTCAAAAACTGGACGGTTTAATCATGAACTTACAAAATGCCATTTAATTCCTAAATTTTTTGTTGACTTTAAATAAATAGCAAACTTTTGTTGAATCGGACGAATGAGGCACGTCGTTAAATTCACTAAAAGAATACGATGACGGGGTTAACTTACAGTTAACAACTCTGTTATGTCAAAACGATATAGTTTTTTTTTCAATAAAAAAGTCAAAAAACATGAACTTTCAAAAAGTAGACATTTTAATTACAAACTTACAAAATTCCATTTAAATCGCAAACTTTTGTTGACATTCAAATTAAATAGCAAACTTTAATTGACTCGGAAGAAAGAGCACATCGTTAAGTTCACTAACAGAACACGATAACGGGGTTAAATTGACGCTAACATCTTCGTTAAGTCAAAACGCCACAGTACCTTTTTTAATAAAACGATGTCGTTTTAACCTATTGATGGAATAATAAATCCCCAAATCGCGAAACACAATCTAAAAATTCCCAAATCGATTCTCAAATCAATCTAAAAATTCCCAAATCGATTCTCAAATCCCTAACCCAAGAAATCGCTCTGTCGATCTTCTCTCATTTTCGTTTCCGTGTTTAACAAACACAAACCATGTTCATAACACACCACCATTGTTTTAAACCTACATTGTTTTAAATTGTGTGTTATGAACCTACAAAATTTGGCTTGAACCTACATTGTTTTAAATTATGTGTTATGAACATGTTTTGTGTTTGTTTTGTTTCACTTGTTTTCCCTTCTTTTATCTATACAATTTGAAACCAAACAATGTATTTTGAGTAATTTGAAACCAAACAAAAAACAATAAAGTCAAAGGATTACAACACGGTCTCCGACGACACCCAATGTCATAGAACTTGAACTCATCGGAATATTGAGAACAAAATCACTAGGAGAAATTCCAAACGAGAGAAGATCAACAGAGAACCCACGAAAATGAAAACGAGAGAAGATCGACAAAGAGATTTCTAGGGTTAGGGATTTGAGAATCGATTTGGGAATTTTTAGATTGTGTTTTGCGATTTGAGGATTATTGATTCCTTCAATAGGTTAATACGACGTTGTTTATTAAAAGAGATATTGTGTCGTTTTGACTTAACGAAGATGTTAACGTCAATTTAACCTCGTAATCGTGTTCTGTTAGTGAACTTAGCGACGTGCCTCATTCTTCCCGGTCAACAAAAAATTTCTATTTAATTTGAAAAGTCAACAAAAAGTTTAAGATTTAAATGACATTTTGTAAGTTCGTGATTAAAACATCCACTTTTTGAAAGTTCATGTTTTTTTTTTACTTTTTATTAAAAAAGAAAACTATGTCGTTTTGAAATAACGGAGTTGTTAACTGTAAGTTAATCCCGTCATCGTGTTCTGTTAATGAACTTAACGACTTGTCTCGTTCCGAGTCAACAAAAGTTTACTATTTATTTTTAAAGTCAACAAAAAGTTTGGGATTTAAATTACATTTTGTAAATTCATGATTAAAACGTCCACTTTTTAAATGTTCATGTTTTTTTTACATTTTTTTCCTATGATTTATGCATATATGTTAATCGTATGGCTTGACATATAACTCAAACCCGTTAGATTGAAGCTCATCATTTAATTCTAAAAGATACTTATTGATAAGTATACTACATAGTGGAAACCATATTATAAACTACATATCAAAACTCTTGATTCATAAACTATACGAAATCATAATATCTTATGGATATACAAACCCTAGAATTGGAAAAATTGATTTCACCAAATTATTGTCTTCCATATTTTATGAACTCCTCACTTTTTTTTTCTCCCTTAGTCCTATAAAGAAGGATAAATATGATTAACAAAATACATTAGTTTTTTGGTTATAGTTTTCGTATTTTACCATAACATGCATTTTTTATCTTTACTTCGTCACCATCAGTGTAACACTCCGATTTCTAGTATATGATGGTGCATGAAGAGCGGTTAAAAGATTTGACTTGACTACCTATGTCATCAAAGTACAATTACCTTGTTTGTCAATCTTTCCGATAGAAATCCAAGGTTAAGCGTGTTTAGCTGTCGTAATTTCAAGATCATGACCTATCATGAAGTGGTTTCGGGTATCTTGTGACTACGAAAAAAATACGGAAACATATCATATTGTGATTTGTAGGGATACTAACAGGTATTTCGAGTCTCTTAGAGTAGCATACCAACCGTCATATGAGGATATGGCTGATATCTATGGATTTTGCATTGTATATACGTTCATTTTGACCACTTTTCTTTCCTTTTCACATCATTGAGAGTTGTAAATATGCATTTGAGTCTTGCATTTTCACGGTTTCACATTTTAGGATCATATAATGTCATTCTCGCATATTGCATAGTTTTGAGTTCATCTTAGGTATTTGAAGACTCAAGATGATTTGGGGCTTGAGGATGAAAGCTAAAGGTGAGAAACAAGCAAAGAAGAAGCAAAAGGAGGTCCCAGGCCACTACCAACCGCTAGGATCGACAAAACTCAATTGAAGTTTCAGCAGCTTTTGGGGTTGATTTTGATGGTCAGTTGGCCGTCAGAGTAGACCGCCAGAACCAACAAGGTGCAGATCCTGGTGGTCATGACCATCAAAGTGGACCACCAGAACCAACATGGTGTTGATCTTGGCGGTCATGACCATCAAGATGAACTGTTAGGATCAACACTTTATGCTACTTTTTGGGATCCGACTCGGTTTGTTCTGGGTCGATCCATGACGCATCTAGTTTACTATTTATAGCTTCTTAGACCTAATTTTAAAGAGAATCTATTTTTTATCATTTTCTCTTTGCCTCTTTTGGATCGATGAACATTGTATGCTTTTGATTCTTTTAATCTTTCAAATCTATTTTTATTTTTAAATCTTTCAACTATTCTCTTAATAATCATGATTAGCCAGAGATCAATCTTGTTGTTTTGAATTGAATGTTAAATGTATTCAACTCGACAAAATATTTTGACAACTGGGTACTTCACCTTTTTGAGCTATAAACTGTTTCTAAATTGTTATAACAAAGATTGAAATTAAAAAATAAACAATCAAAGGTTTGAACTTAGCCGATGGGCTTTATCTTGTGGAAAACCATGTATACATACCCTTCTCATATTGTTGATCTCCCATTTGTCTAATAGAAGATAACATGTTTCGAACTTGCTTGTCAATAGCTTGGATTAATTGTGATGCTCGCCTTGGGGCCTCTCCATATCTACGATTGTTACTTTTTTGCCATATTAAATGTAAAGCAGCCTTGAGAGAATAGCGCAAGAGATAAACCTTGTTGTTTTATGTCAAAGATATATCATGGTTTTTATGGGTTTATAAGTCATGATATATGTGTATAATCGAGTATTTTATGTGTCTTTAGAGTCCTTTTAGAGTCTTTTACAGGTTTACACACATTTGGGATCATTTGGACATTTTGGAGCATTCTGGAACTTTGCAGCTGAGAAGACGAAGTTGGTGTCGTTCCCACCCATTGGCGTCGATCGATACCACCCATTGGTGTTGGTCGACACAGGGCCTATTTTCATGCCCCACGCGAAATCAACATCTTTTGAACAATTGTCACTTTGCCCAGAAGTTTTATATTTTTACAAAAGACCCCAAATCGTGTTTAGACTATATAATTAGGGTTTAAAGCTTTATTAGAGGGATCTGATATAGACTTTGAGCAACAGAGAGTTTTAGGAGTTTTGGGGCTGATCTTACTTTGTTCTTCTTTGAGAGAAGATTTTAAACCCCTGTTTCTATTTCCCTATTCTGATTTATATGATATTTATTCTATTCATGTCTTTGATTTCAATTGATATGTGTGAATAGATCTCTTGTTAGGTTTGGGGAATTCTCATTAGGGTTTTTATGGGATGATATATTGATTGATTGGTTAGGATTCGAACTTGATAGTTCTTCACCTAGGTTGTTCTTAATATTAATTCTGGCTTGATCACCTAGAAATTAGATCATAGGTTGCTAAATTGTCATGACGGTGTGATTTATAATCTAACAATAACCTAGAGTGAGCAAATTAGACAATTGCAAAGGAATTTGGATTGAATAATTTGTGAACAAATTAAACATGTTCTTAAAGCTTGTTTAGAACCTTAAGATTTGCAAAGGAATTTGGTTTCTTAGGTTTTAGACATAGTAAATTCTCGCAACGACAGTTGGTTAATTTTATATTAGTGATTTGAGTTCTAGAACTGGTACTTAATTCGATCCTAACTTATTAGTTGATATTCATTACTTGATTTCCTGAGAAATTCCCTGGACCTGACGTTTTTCCCACTTGTTTACACAAACCAATTTTTATAATTATTTGTACTGCTTTTATTTTAATCATCACATTATTTAACTTAATTCGAAACTGAATAGTCTATCGTGAAATATCTTAGTCTCTGTGGATTCGACCCCTATATACTACAATTGCATTCTGTGCACTTGCGGTGTAGCTCTAAGGAAGTAAACTTTGAGCCTATCAGTCAACATTATTGTTAGTGAGTTGCTCTTGGGAATGGTAGCTCTAGGGTGATAATGAGTATATTAGTCGGAGTTTAGCTTGTAACAACATAAATTCTTGCTTGATAGGTGGTATTAATGCTAGATTAGACTTGAAAATGTTAGTTTAATACTTAGGCAATTTCATGTCCGGAATGTGTTAAATGAAATGCTTGAACAAAAATACCAAGTGTTTTATATTTCTAGCCTATGGAAATAGTTGATTAGAGTGTTTAGGGATTATATAAACTTGCAATTAACGTTCAATGATCATTTGATAGCTAACGGAAGTGATTGATTATTAGATAATTAGTGAAGAGATTAGTGTCATAGAAGTGTATTAGTTGAGATTAGTGATCTAAGAGTCAAGGATTAGTTTTGCTAAGTAGATTAAACTCTACTAGTTAGCAAATGATCACCCTAGTCAGGTAACTCTATCCCAGGAGTTCGGTTTCTTTTATTTGAATTATAAAACTAATTTTAAGCATTTTACGCCTTTATTTACATTTAAATTTTGATTTCAACCCAAAAATAAATGATTGCCTTAGATTAAGTTGACATCCTCTCAATCATAGTGTGTTAATGTTATTTTCTCTTGTGGATTAGATCCTAAAATGCTACTATTAGCATTGGAAAATAGTAGGGTGGATAAACACACACGAATAGAGGTTCGGGATGTTCTTTATAGAAGATTGTATGTTCATTAAAATGCAAATGCAATTCATTGTGGTCTAAGCAAACATTTTTGTGGGAATTGTAGCAGGATAAAAAGAAAATGTTTCGAGTGCAGTTTTGAAGGACATATTGCAAAAGTTTGTCCTATGAGATCATCCGATATATCTTTCCAAACTACTCGTCCTCAACAATCTCAACCACCAGTTAATCATGAGTTGTTGAAGGTTGGGCGTATGTACAAGTAATCATGGTAAGGCTAAAGAAACAAATGCTACCCATTGTAATCGGAAATGTCATATTTTTCCTAAGTGATTATAGTTTACGACTTGGCTGATTTTTTTATGGTAGTATTTTTTTTCTTTTGCATTGTGATATGGGTAATATAACTTTCTCGCATTTATGGATTTTAAATTGAAGTTTTAAACCTTAGGTTTGAAGTGTTACTAATTTTTTTTCTTTCATATTTTTAGATAATTTTTGAATTTGATGACAAATTCTTTTAAGGGAAGTGTTCCAGTACCATTTGTAACATTCAGCTACCATTTGTGGCTCCCACACATTCTTTTGGCCCATAGACTCCAGCCTTGTCTTACGGTTAATAATTTGTTATCATTCCTATAAATTATCACATGATATTTATTCAAATTTTTTTCTCAGCTCATACAGTACCAGAAATTAGTTTCTATAGATCACATATCCTGAAATTATTCCAGCTCAAGAACGTTTAATCTTAAAGTTTTGATTGATAAAAATATAAATACAATTTAATAATATAAGTAACCAAATCAAATATTTTAATCATTACTTATGTTCCATTATACACAAGAAATCAGAAAGTTGTATCCAGAACAATTTTACACATATTCATAAAAATAAGATTTTGCAACTTTAAAATAAGTCTCACATTTTTCTTGTTTTCAAAAAGCACAAAGCTTTTATCGTTCTCCTCATGTTATAAATAACAACTTCCCACATTTTCTTGAAATCCGTAAACAATTGAAAGCATTTGCCGTTTCTCGAAAACTTGTTAATTCTAAACAATCAAATAATTTTCAAATTTTTCACATTCAACAATTTAAAAATAATATTTATGTTTTGAATACCACGGGCACATGATCAACAACTTTAGACTATGTACAATGGAATAGTTGAATAAAAAAATTAAACTGTTGTTTGTAATGGACTAGTTGAATAAAAAAATTAAACTGTTGTTTGTAAGGGACTAGTTGAATATATGTGGAATAATTTGTGTTGAAAAAGTTCAACGGGTTGAATGGGCAAATAAAGGACTAGTTCTGCTACGTGATGCATTCTAAGAGGCTGTCGATGAGCAGAAATATGTAAATTTTTGGGTTGGAACAAATATTGTTATTGGATGTTGAGATTCTTGATATATTTTTTGAGGAAATTGAATAATTTGGTAGATTTTAAGTTTTTATTTGTGATTTAGGTAGTTTTAGGGTAGTTTTCAATTTTGTACTCCCTATTTTACTCTTAAAACTACATATTTTGTAAATTAAAATTTAAAACTGTCCAAACACCCTATAAAAACATAAAAACTATCAAGTTTGCAAAAATATCCTATTTTTTCCATCCAAACTATTTGAGATCAACTATTTCGTAGTAAATTATTTTTTTTATTTATCTTTTTGATACAAAAAATCATTATTTTCATACTCTATAAATAGATACTTGTTTCATTAAATTTGGGCACCAAATACAAAAACGTATTATCATATAATTTTCTTATTATTGTTCGATTAAACTCATCCGTTTATAGAGTAACATGGATCCATACCGTCACATGTTCCAAATTATCAAATATGTGTGTTTTAATAGTTGTGTCATGTGCTTATTTGTGTATTGTATTGCAATATAAGTTTTTTTTTTTTTGCAACTTTCTTTGTTTTAATAATGATGATTTATATTTCTTGTCTTTATTGCTTGCTAATTTTTTAAAAATCAAAATTAGTTTTAACTCTTATTTTTAAAAATTTAATTTCAATCGATAATTTTTATTCATATGTAATCACAAAAACATAAACCAAAGTAATAGTATGAAATAAAAAATGGTGGGGTAGAGTCTTGAATTTATTAAACAATCATTGTAGAGTGTAAAAACTGAGTGGATGTTGAATTCTTAGGTAGAAGAAAATGAAGATGATGTGGAGTGTTACAAATGAAAAATATGATGTTAAAAAAAAAGACACTAATGTACATGGTCTTAGAGAATGAACAATAAATTTACAACAATTCAGACATATTTCTGTCAATAATATATAACAATGTTATTTACTAATTTAAAAACTAAAATAAGGAAATTAGATGAAATTAATGGTATTGGGTTATTAACCTCATTGTTTCTTTAATTTATTACTCCCTATGTATCATAATGATTGATTTTCTAGGTTTTTCACAAAGATTAAAAAAACAATAAATATTGTACCATAATTAATTATTTATTTGTTATGTCTTTTACAAAAGCTAATCTCAAATTAGTTTTTACTCTATTTTCTCACTTTTCAATAAAAAATATAATTACATTAGTTAACTAATTGATATTTTCAATAAAAATATATTACTTAAAATACATAAAATCAATTTTTGTGATACATAAATAAAATCTCAGAAAATCAATCTGAGGGATTTTTGAGTTTTGTTACTTTGTTCACTCATAAAATCATCATACCTCATCATTAGTTGTGACATTTTATAGCTTTTAGTTTTGGTTCTTACTCAATTATATTCAATTACCGTAAAAAACACTCAACAAAACTTATATATATAAAGAAAGATTCTCTAATTCCTAAGCAATCCCACATTCTTGCTTTTGAAGTTTTGCTAGAAGATGAAACTCATGTTTTGTCTGCCTCCTTTTTTATTGAAGATTCCAAATATCGTGAATATATTAACTTACAATTTATTTATGTAATTAAAAAAAAAATCAAAATATAGAACAAAAACCAATAATAATTAATTTCATTCACCGACTCGTGTACGACAGAAGATCTAAACAATGAAACGCGTACGACGGCACTAAAATACAAGGGTATAATCGTCATCTTACAATCTTTACTCGGTTGGTAATAACCCTCGTCTCTTGGAAAGAGAATAATGCAATGAACGGTGGCTCCACCATAAACCGAACCTGTAGGTTCGTTTGGAGTCTCTCTCTCGCTTTGGTCGGTGTCAGGGGTAAAATCGGAAATATCTGTCTTATAAAAGGCAGCTTCGGTCTCTTACCAATGCCCTCACTAATTTGTTGTGTCTGAAAGTCTCATTTCTCTCCGAAGCAAATTTAACTGTAAATCTCCAGAGGTAATAATAATAAAGCGTCGATTATGCAAATCTTTGTCTCTTCTCTACTTTTTCTTAATTCTTTCTCGCTAATTATCTGCTAATCCCGTACGTAATCGGGTGATTCTCGATCTTAGATCGGCTTTCTCTAATTTCATAATTCTGATTTATAAACAATGGATCTTATGTTTTTTCGTGCTAATTTTGAAATTTGTTTTCGGTTTATGAAATGAAGCTAGATTTGTTATTGAATTGTTAATGATCTCTTACTTTTAAGTGTCTCATGTAATTTGTTTATTAGTTATGTTCTGATTTAAGATCTGACTCTGTTTTTTAAGGTTTGTTTGTAAAAGATCTAAACTTTTTAGAATTTTTGTCCCTGCTTCTTTCTTTCTTTCTCAATTGGATCCAACTATTTGATCTGATTTTTAAAAAAGACCACTTTATTATGCAGTAAATGAAATCTCTTTTTGTTTTGATTTATGAATCAAAGTTCTTAAATTTATAAAATTTGATTTATCCGAAAAATGTGAAGATCTGTTGTAAATGATCTCTCTATTGGGTTTGATTTATAAATAAAAGTTCTTGACTTTGTAAAATTTGATTTATTTAGCAGAAAAGGCGAAAATGGTGAAGATTTGTTGTATTGGAGCTGGATATGTAGGTGGACCAACAATGGCAGTGATTGCTTTAAAATGTCCTGACATTGAAGTAGCAGTGGTTGATATCTCTGTGCCACGTATCAACGCTTGGAACAGTGATCAGCTTCCGATTTACGAGCCGGGACTTGATGATGTTGTGAAGCAATGCCGTGGCAAGAACCTTTTCTTTAGCACTGATGTTGAGAAGCATGTAAGGGAAGCTGATATAGTCTTTGTTTCGGTTAATACACCGACAAAAACTAGAGGTCTTGGTGCTGGTAAAGCTGCGGATTTGACTTATTGGGAAAGCGCTGCGCGAATGATCGCGGATGTTTCGGTATCCGATAAGATTGTGGTTGAGAAATCAACTGTTCCAGTTAAAACTGCTGAAGCTATTGAGAAGATTTTGATGCATAATAGTAAAGGGATTAAGTTTCAGATTCTTTCGAATCCTGAGTTTTTAGCGGAAGGAACCGCGATTAAGGATCTTTTTAACCCTGACCGGGTTCTAATCGGAGGGCGAGAAACAACAGAAGGATTTAAAGCTGTTCAGACGCTTAAGGATGTGTATGCACATTGGGTTCCTGAAGGTCAAATCATTACTACTAATCTTTGGTCTGCTGAGCTTTCTAAGCTTGCGGCAAATGCTTTCTTGGCTCAAAGGATTTCATCTGTTAACGCTATGTCGGCTTTATGTGAAGCTACTGGTGCAGATGTTACGCAAGTCTCTTTTGCGGTTGGTACAGACTCAAGAATTGGTTCTAAGTTCTTGAACTCAAGTGTAGGATTTGGCGGTTCGTGTTTCCAGAAGGACATTCTGAATCTTGTTTACATCTGCGAATGCAATGGACTCCCGGAAGTGGCAGAGTACTGGAAACAAGTCATTAAGATCAATGACTACCAGAAGAGCCGGTTCGTGAACCGTGTTGTTTCCTCTATGTTCAACTCTGTATCCAACAAGAAGATTGCGGTTCTTGGTTTTGCATTCAAGAAAGACACAGGTGACACAAGGGAGACTCCAGCCATTGACGTGTGCAAGGGTCTTTTAGAAGACAAAGCAAGGTTAAGTATTTACGACCCGCAAGTTACTGAGGATCAGATCCAAAGGGATTTATCCATGAACAAGTTTGATTGGGACCATCCGCTACATTTGCAGCCAATGAGCCCAACCACTGTGAAACAAGTGAGCGTTACTTGGGACGCGTATGAAGCAACTAAAGACGCGCACGGTATCTGTATCTTGACCGAGTGGGATGAGTTCAAGAACTTGGATTACCAGAAGATCTTTGACAACATGCAGAAACCGGCTTTCGTGTTTGATGGAAGAAACATTATGAATCTCCAAAAGCTAAGGGAGATTGGTTTCATTGTTTACTCTATTGGTAAGCCTTTAGACGCATGGCTTAAGGACATGCCTGCTATTGCCTAATGATGGTCCATTGCTGATTCTTTTTACTTTGATATTTCATAATTCGTGCTTTTTTGGTTTCTGATTTGTTATATTTTTGACTCTTTTGAGACTTGTTTACATTTCTTACTGTGTTTGATATGTAAGCTCTCTTATTATCATCGTCTTGTGTGTTTTTGTTTTGTATCACTTTCATATTTTTTTGATCGAAGAAGTTTATATTCGATGATATCGCTTCATTTTTGTTGTTTCTTTAGAAGACTAAATAATCTTGGTTTATAGTGGAGTAAATGTCTGTATAATGTTGGTTTTTTTCCCCTATTTTCTGTATAGTGTGTTTGTAGATTTTAGGTAACCGTCGGAGTTTTGAGTGACACTAATTGAGTTTTGTCTGTAAGAGTTGACTTTGTTTTCTTTTTTTTACTCGAAGAATATTTGCACATTGTTCCTGAGAATCACATGATTTCTCTCATCACTGGTGATATAGAACCCAAACGCATCTATTATACAAATTTCCAGGTTGGAGATTCTGAGTGACAACTAACGAGTTTAAATTTTACCGTAAAGGTTGGTTTCATGTTTTGGATTTCGTTTTTTTTTGCCGAAATCAATTGTCGTAAACCTCAACCTAGACCTTTTTTCTGACATTATTTGGGTCAACAATGTCCGACCCATAGCCCAATCTCTACTATGCGAAGTAACGCATAACCACTTGACTAAAGATTTAAAAGTGTTTCCCTAATATCAATTTTGTCTTTATGACACTTCTGTATTTATGATGAGTATTTGTCATATTTTTTTCTAAGTTACTCATTTTGTTTGTTTTCTTTTATTTTTGTCAAGTTATAGGTTAATAATTAACTTCCCGATAAACCAAAAGAACATAGTCGACAAATGAATATCACAAAAAATACACATTTAAAACCTCGGGATAAAAGAAAACATATATTTACACAAAATTTATCTCAAAAAGAAGAAAAAAAAAAAAAAAAAAAAA
>VBRH01000699.1:0-10767 GCA_014578085.1 Cardamine resedifolia | reverse complement strand
TTTTTTTTTTTTTTTTGTCGCCAGACACAAGTTTCTCTTGGGATTGGCTATTTCGAGAAATTAAAGTCAAAAGCAGTCCAAAACAAATCCTCTCTCAATCTTCACTCTCTAGCCATGGACGCTGTCATTGCTCAGTTGCAGATGCAATTTCGTGATTACACCATTTCTCTCTACCAACAGGTTAGTTTCTAATCTCCAAACCCAATTCGCTCTAGCAGATGTGTCTCTGGTCGGATCATCGATCATAGCTGAATCTAGCGATTGTAGATTTACTCATGTATTCAGAGATTAGCGTTTAAAGTGAAGAAAGCTTGAATCTTTAGGTATGAAATTGTCATTTAGATATTGTGTTTCTTCCAAGTTATAATTTTTACGGATTCAAGTTCTGTAAAGGTTAGACTTTGATTCGTGGGTTTGTTTAGATCATTTTTTACTCCTATACGTATAGATTAGTGATTAAAGTGAAGAATTTTTGAATCTTTAGGTGTGAAATTGTCTTGTAGATTTTCTGTTTCTTCAAAGTTTTGATTTTTAGGGATTTGAGTTCTGTCAAGGTTGGAACTTTTGTTCAAGACTTTTTTTTTGATAGATCATTGATAGTAGACTTACCCCTAGATGCAGAGATTAACAATTAGAGTGAAGAAATTTTGAATCTTTACGTGTGAAATTGTCAAGTAGATGTCGTGTTTCTTACAAGTTATGATTTTTTTGGGATTTGATTTATGTAAAGGTTGGAACATTTATTCAATTCAAGGGTTTGTTTGTTAGATCATTGATAGTAGACTTAACCCTAGATTGAGAGATTAATGATTAAAGTGAAGAAATTCTGACTCTTTAGGTGTGAAATTGTCTTGTAGATATTGTGTTTCTCCAAGTTAATTTTTTTTTAGGGATTTGAGTTCTGTAAAGGTTGGAACTTTAGATTCGTGGGTTTGATTTTGATCATTTTTTGTTTGTGTTTTTGTGAAGGGGTTTTTGGATGATCAGTTTACTGAGTTAAAAAAGCTTCAAGATGATGGAAGTCCTGATTTTGTAGCTGAGGTTCTCTTACTTTTCTTTGAAGATTGTGTTAAGCTTATTGGTAACATGGCTAGAGCTTTGTAAGTTTTGATTTTTCTCTCATCTCACTTACAATTATTTCACTGTGTTCTTGATAGATCATCATTGCTTGTGTTCGCTTAAACTTCTCAAAGTGTGTATATGATTTTGGTGACATCTATATTCAGGGACAAGTCGACGGGAACGGTAGATTTTAGTCAGGTAGGTGCGAGTGTGCATCAATTGAAGGGTAGTAGCTCAAGGTATGTTTCGTGTCTCCCTTTTTTTCCTAATAACATCGACAAATACATTACATAATTGATAAGATGCAGTGTTGGTGCCAAGAGAGTTAAAGGCTTGTGTGTTACCTTCAAGGAATATTGTGAGGCTCAGAACTACGAAGGGTGAGCGAGCTTTAAACTCGATCTTAAGGAGTTATTGTATTCTTTTGGAGCTCATTGGTTTTGAGATTTTTGGGGAGTAATAATAATCTCGTGTTACAGGTGTGTGAGATGTCTGCAGCAAGTGGATATTGAGTACAAGACGTTAAAAACAAAGCTTCAAGATATGTTCAATGTAAGTGATTGTTAATAGAATCCAGTTTTATTTTTGGCTGCTTTTATGAATCATTTTGATGATGACCAATGTTTAACCATTGTTGTTGTTGCAGCTTGAGAAACAAATTGTTCAAGCTGGTGGTAGAGTTCCTCAAGTGGATATTAACTAAAGAGAAAAGATTAGGACTTCAAATTTGCATTCCTCAGTTTCTCCTTTTTAATTAATTTTGGACTTTGGTGTTTGGTCAGAAACTCATAGAATGTTGCGCAAAAAAGAGAGAAGTGATTGTTGATAAAATCAGTAGTGTGTATTGTTCTTTGATCTCACATCTAAGAAAATTAACACATGTGGACTAGTTAATGTGATAATGATATTGGTTTGCTTTTGGTTCGGTTTGTGTTAGTTGTAGCGATAACCACAAAGTAAGTAAGTCTTGGTTAGTGACGGTTCTAGGACCCTCCAAAAAATTGTGTTTTAGGATGCTTAGTTCGAATCTCACTGGGGAGAGGCGTTGATTCCTTCGGGGTGACAGATTACATGCCAGTTTCTGACCGAGAGAGATTGTAGATCTAAAGGGCACTACTGGAATTTATTCGTAAGCCAAAAAGAAAAAGAAAAAAACATTGATTGGGGTAGGACCAGTGTTCTAAAAAGCGGTCTAAGCGGCTGTTTAGGCGCTAGGCGCCCCAAGACCGCTTGGATTTTGTGAAAATCGGTCATATTAGGCGGACGGTTAGATTTGGCGGAAAAAATCGTTATTAAACGGATTAAGCGGTCATTAGGCAGGCTAGGTGGATTTATTTTTTAATTTTTAATTTTTTTTATTATGTTATTTTGAGAAACTAAATTAAAATCACAAACAAACTTAATATTTAAACTTTCAGAATCTTTTTTTCTCCGTTTTTAAAAATTTTTAAATAAAAAAATAGGAATCTTCGTTTTTTGTAAAATTAAAAAAACTATAATTCATATTTTTGAAAGAAACGATGAATTTTAAATATAATCCTAAATTTTTACTTACTTTGGAAATTAAGTTATTCTATTATATAATTTCAGTATGTTATTATAAAATTTTCAATATATAGTGTATATATAGTTTTACTTTAAAACCGCTTAAATCGCCTAGGCCCCGACTAAGCGTTCTAGGCGACTAAGCGTTCTAGGCGCTAGGCGGAGGGTCACCGCCCGACTAGCGCCTAGCACTTTCTTGAACATTGGGTAGGACTAGTAGTCATAGGACTCGAAAATTCGAACCGGAATTGACTCGAAAAATCTAGTTTGGATTAGGTTTGGTTATGTTCATTCTGTTTGATAGATTCTTGCACTCATAGACAAGTGGGTATCGGTTAAGTTATGAGTATTACCCGAGAACAGATCAGGTATCCAAATACCCGAGCCAAATACATTAACATACATAACCTTTTAGCATTTTGGTATTTTTGGGGTATTTTCGAATATTTTAACTAACTAAATTCGGATAAAATGTAACAAAAAATAACCAAATTGAGCAGTCCAATTTTCTTTTTACATTTTCTAGGTACAAAATTATTTTTAGCTTTTTATAGGTATCAAATTTTTGGAACTAAGCTGATCCGAACCCGAGTAGAACTAAGTCGAATCCGATCCTACACTCTCTAGGTAACCTATATGGGTTTAAAACTTCTCTCCTCGAAATATCCGGATCCAATCAGTTTTTATCTGATCCGACTAGAATACCCGAATGTCCAGGGCTAGCCGACTAAGTAGGAGTATCCATTTCGGATATTGGAAAATGGACAAGCCTAAATTAAGAGGTATGAAGTTAATTGTACACACAAGTGTAGGAGATAACTATCCTTGTAAATAAACTTCATAGCTTCCACAACAAGTAAGTCTTTCATCGTTGTCTGTGAATAAGCGATGAGGCGAGACTCCACGCTCTATGTTGCTTAGGATTTAAAGCTTCAGCAATTCAGGTCGTGAAACCTAAAATCAAGATAGGGCATTGGCTTTGGTAAGCTGTTGGTACCGGATTTAGCATCCTACCATAAACCCAACTCGAATCAAGATCCATTTATCTTTAAGTCCAATTAATATTGGCCAATGACAAACGAAACGCTGACCTACACAAAAAAAAATCTAATCGGAAAAGGAAACAATGAAGAAATAAGGAAAAGCCCGATCAAAGTCCAAAACCAACCTAAGCCGTCTTGAAATCACTATAAGGAGCTACCTCTTCCTCACAATCCATCCAGCAATCGCCAAGAATACCTAAGTCATAGATTTCATATTTCTTTTGTCTTCTTGCTCAAAAACCCTAATTTCTCTTGTTACTTGTTCGAAAATTCATCAATAAAATGCATACTTCTCTCAAACCTTTGATCTTAAACCCTAATTCTCATCTCTTTGAGCCTATGGTTCAACAATTGGCGTTGCCTGTGGGGAATATTTACTTAAAGCCCTAGTTCAAAGATGGATGGAGAAGATGGTATCATCCATCCACCCGGACAGATTCCACCAGGAAACCCTCAGGATCAACACCTCGTCGATCCGCCCGGTGTAGATCCCCCTCCAGTCGATGGAGCAGCGCCTCCTGTAAACATCGGAGTAGCACCACCAGTGAATATCGAAATACCGCCGACCAACGCTGGAACAAACAACCAGACCTAACTTCCGCATGCGACCGACCTAACACTTTTGATCCAGCTCCTGACCGACCGATTTGCCAGAGAGGACGTTGCACGAGCAGAAAGCAATCTCCATGCTGCAAACAACAGACTCCGTACACCGGCATCCGACCTCCGAGCTCGAAACCTTTTCCCTACTCTCAATCAGGTCGTAACTCCTCCGATCTTGACTCCTCAAGCACTATACGACGAGCTCGCCAACACCAAGAAACGAGAAGAAGAATTCAAGAAAACCATCAGTGCTCTAAAGTCACAGATGCACAAAGCAACCAGCTAGACCCCTGATATTGACAGAGTCCTCAAAGACGCTTAAAAACCCCATTCACTAAACGGATATCTGGAGCAAACATGACTTACATCGACAAAATCAAGATACCGACCTACAACGGAATGACCCCCGGTACAACCGATCCCATCGGCAACATGACTGCTTTCACAATAGCCACCGACTGAGCTCGTATACCGGATGAAGATAGAGACGCAGTCCTTTGTCAGTTGTTTGTCGAAAAATTAAGTGGAGTCACGCTTCAATGGTTCGCTAAGCTAAAGCCATGCACAATCGATTCATTCAACGACCTATCTCAAGCCTTCATGAAACAATATTATATACTCATACCACATGGAGAATCTAGTGCCGAACTCTGGAATGTGAAACAAAAAAGAAGTGAAAGCTTACGATCCTTTAAGGCTGTTGCATCCCGCGTAAGAATGGATGATGATACCTCAATCGAAGCTTTGTGCAAAGGACTTTGGTATGACGGTTGTTTTTGCGAAACATTAAGTTCAAGTAAACTGATTTCCTTGGAAGACGCGTTACATCGAGCTACCTTCTACATCAAAATTGAGGAAGAATATGACTCGCTACAAAAGCAGCATACTCCTCGTACCCCACCCAACTCGTCCAAAGATAAAGCTAAAGAGACTGCCTATCGCGAACCTCGTCAGCATCATGACAATTACAGAGACACCAGAGGAAAAAAGAGCGACGCCACATATCACATTAGCAGCGAACAACGATCCCTACCATGGAACAAGTATGTCCGACCTGAGGGATACGTTTGACTAGAAGAAAACTCTAATAGTTGTCAATCCAGAACAGACTATTATTCTTGTCGACCTGATAACAAAGATTATGGTCGGTCTGGAGACCGTCAACGCAGTAATTCCTATAATTCCTACTAGGATTTTCATAACATGTCAGGACACTCAACATCTAGTTGTCGCCAACTGCAAAATGAGCTATACAAAAAATACAGTCACGGAGAAGTGGCCAATGTGGCACCTAAATCGTACAAATGACGCAGACGTGTTAACCGGTAAAGCCGACAGAGGGACTCACCAGAAAGGAATGACCAACATCGGTAAGATAGACGTCAACAAGAACAACACACAGATCAAGATAATCACCGCAAGGATCACCGGGACGAAGAACCTAAACGTGATAGAGACGAGCAACAGCAGGGCGATGACAACAATTCCTGAAAAAGAAGAGAGATCAATGTTATCCTAGGTGGCCTGGCATCTTGCAATGATTCTGTCAGATTGATCAAAGACCATCAACGAAAAGCTGCATTTGCGGCTAAATGGACCGAGCCTGCCCGAGTAAACTTGATCGAAGGAACTGACCTCCCAATAATATTCTTTGACGCATATATTGAAGGGTTACATATACCACACAACGATCCACTCGTTATCACACTCACTATAGGGGATTGCGACTGAACAAAGGTACTTATCGATATCGGAACTTTGATCGACCTCATCTATTCCGAAACACTGAATAAAATGGACATCTCCCTACAAGTGGTCAAAACATACAAGCAGAGGTTAACTGGTTTTGATAGCAGGCCAGTCATGACAGTCGTAACAATCAAATTGGTAGTTCAAGCTGGAAACATTACCAAAATGGTAAGATTTATGGTAATGAACGAGCCGGCCGTGTACAACGTCATTATGGGGACACCATAGATTCATGAGATGAGAGTGGTAGAGTCAAGCTATCACCAGTGCATACGCTTCCCATCGGGACGAGAAATATTCACCATAAGAGGAAATCAAGCAGTGGCCCGAACCTGCTTCATCAAAGAGTTAAAACTCAATAACCCACTTGTCACGATGCATACCATAACCGAGGAGAATACCACTTATGATATGACAAAACCAAAACCTGCAAAGTCTAACAAGGTGTTAGTCGAGATGATTCAGCTCGATCCATCCAACCCAGAACGCAAGGTCGGAGTAGGCTCACAACTCGATCTAATAATCTGATGCGCACTTAAAATTTTCCTCAAAGAGAACATATCGACTTTTGCCTGGACCATTGAAGATATTATCGACATTGACCCAAAAATCACTAGCCATGAACTCAACGTCGACCAAACATATAAACGCGTGAGACAAAAGAGATGAAAGCTCGTCGTAGAAAGAGCTAAAGCCGTCAATGACGAGGTCGATAAACTACTCAAGGCGGGGTTGTTCTATGAAGTAAAATACCCCGAGTGGCTGATAAACCCGGTAGTAGTCAAAAAGAAGAACAGAAAATGGCGAGTATGCGTCGATTTCACTGACATTAACAAAGCTTGTCCAAAGGATTCTTTTCCTCTGCCTCACATAGATCGTTTGGTTGAAGTAACAGCAAGGAACGAGCTATTGTCATTCATGGACACCTTTTCAGGCTATAATCAAATCCAAACGCACCCAGACGACCGAGAAAAGACAGCATTCATCACAGACCGGGGAATATACTGTTACAAGGTAATGCCCTTCGGACTGAAAAATGCAGGCGCTACATATCATAGGTTGGTTAACAAAATGTTTGCAAACCAGCTCGATAGAACTATGGAAATATACATAAACTATATGCTAGTTAAATTAGGGCGAGCAAAAGACCACATCAACCACCTGTGAACATGCTTCGAGATCCTCAACCAGTATGGAATGAAGTTAAATCCGGCAAAGTGCACTTTTGGGGTAACCTCCGGAGAATTCCTTGGATACATTTTCACCAAACGCGGCATTGAAGCAAACCCTAAGCAGATAGCCGCTGTCCTAGAACTCCCCTCTCCACGCAACAAAAGAGAAGTCCAACGATTATCTGGAAGAATCGCCGCGCTAATTCGATTTTTCGCAAGATCGACCGATAGATGCCTCCCATTCTACCAACTTTTGAGGAATAACAAGAATTTCGAATGGAATGAGAAGTGCGAGAAGGCGTTCCAAGAACTCAAAACATACCTAGCTACTCCTATAGTCCTCGTTAAACCAGACGATGGCGAAAACCTGTATCTCTACATTGTAACTTCTGACGTAGAAGTCAGCGGGCTACTAATCAAAGATGAGCGCGGTGAACAAAGACCGATCTTCTATGTCAGCAAGACACTCGAGGCTGCAGAACCAAGATACTCTCCATCCAAAAAAATCGCCTTCGCTATAGTAGTTTCAGCTCGGAAACTCCGACCTTACTTCCAAAGCCACCCAATCATCGTACTATCAGACACCAACATCAGGACAATTCTCCACTCTCCAAGTCAATCAGGTCGACTAATAAAATGAGCAATAGAACTTAATGAGTACGACGTCACGTATCAGCCGCGAAAAGCTCACAAATCTCAGGTGTTAGCCAATTTCTTGATTGAGTTGCCTCAAGAAGTCACCACGTCGGACGAAGTCGAGCAGACATGGAAATTGCATGTCGACAGAGCTGCGTCGCAGTAAGGTTCCGGAGTAGGTATTCAACTCAGGTCGCCCATAGGAGAAACACTCGAGTAGGCTTTTCGTCTTAGCTTTAAGCCAACCAACAATGTCGCAGAGTATGAAGCCTTGACAGCCGGTCTTCGCTAAGCTAAAGCAGTCGGAGTATAACACTTGAAAGCACATTGCGACTCGCAGTTAGTCGTAAGTCACTTCAGTGGGGAGTATGAGGCAAAAGATGAACAAATGGGCAAATATCTCAAGTTAGTCCAGGAACTTTCAAAGGATTTCGCAACATTCAAGCTCGTCAAAATCTCACTAACAGAGAACAAGTCGGCAGATGCACTAGCAGCCCTCACAACCACAGCAAACCCTGGGCATACAAGATCGATTCCAATCGATGCAATCACTAGATCACAAGAAGTCTGTGCCATTAACGAATAAGACGACCAGGCAGATCATACGGAGAAACCGCCAGAGGAAGACTGGCGACTTCCTATCAAAAATTATATCATAGATAGTGCTACATCAGATGACACGTGGGAAGCTAGATGACTTAAAGCCCGAGCTGCTCGTTATAAAGCCCGATGGAGTTCGTCCGGTGTTTTGATAATCTGCGTTCACGGTACGGAAATCTATAGGATAATGGCCAAAACACATGAAGGCAGAAGAGGCAATCATTCCGGAGGTCGAGGTCTAGCTCTAAAAATTTGAAAGCACTGGCATTTTTGGCCGAGCATGATAGCCGATTACGAAAAATTCCCAGCCAAGTGCGAGAAATGTCAGCGGCATGCACACATCATCAATTCTCCGACCGAACTGTTAACCACTGGAGCGGCACCCTATCCTTTTATGCGATGGGCTATAGACATCGTTGGACCTCTGCCACCCTCTCACGACAAAATATTCATCCTCATTCTCACAGATTACTTTACCAAGTGGTTGGAAGCAGAAGCATACTCGTCAATTCAAGACGACGACGTCAAGAAATTCCTTTGGAAAAATATCATATGTCGTCACAGAATACCTTACGAGATTCTCACTAAGAATGGCACAAATCTGACCTCCATTCAAGTAGAAGGATTCTGTGATAAGTGGAAAATTCGGTTGTGCAAGTCGACTCCTCGATACCCCCAAGGGAATGGACAAGAAATGAAACAACCGCACTTTTTTTTTTTTGCATTTAATAATATTCCCATAAATATTATTAAAAAAATTCAACGACAGCGATTTATTCTATACCAATAAATTCGCAATCAAGCTAAACACTTAAACATAAATATTAAACATTCAACAACGACATTACAGTTTAAAAACCAAAAACTGCAAAACAAAACACGAGTCTTAATCATCCCCTCCTCACTGCCTTGATTTCCACGATCATACTTTATCTTTACCTACATCGACAACAGTGATGCATCAGCGTTTGGAAAACCAAACACTGAATGGAGCAATCCTCCCGTACAAACATGGATTTAAAACACGGAAATAATGTAGTACAAAAATATGTAATTCATACCACTATCCAATCAATAACATTTCATGACTCTCATCCAATGGTCTACACAGAAAAATATATTAATCTACTCACTATTCCTGAATTAATCCTACGGTCATGCACTCACCTGAAACACATACGGAATTTTCCCGACACCACACGAGATAAAAAACCCCTAAAAATTTCGAACGCAACTTAGAAAATTAAAATAATCAAAAGGTAATTAAAAATTAATTAACTCCTGATTATTACTAATTAACTTCTACTTTCGCAATTTTTCACTTCTCTCCCGGCAACACCAACTCCCCATCTACTTTTCCGGCCATCACCTCCACCACACTTTCCACCACCCTCCGCCGCAATTTTTAAAACTACGATTCCGGCCACGATTTTCATCGGAATCCAAATCGGCCGGTGGTTCTAGAAAGCTGACATCCGGGGCTTTCCAGTGATATGTGGATCGTCTCCTGGATCTCTACGATTCACCGGGAAACTGCCTTTGAAGTTAACGGCGGTGAACTCCGATTTGAAACATTCCTACTTAGAAGAACGGCCATAACTTCATAACCATAACTCCTATTGACAAGTGGTTTTCGGCTATATCAAGATATATGAGTTGGCTACGTACCCATAAAATTTCGGATCAAAAGGATTTGATTTTCTCCTCCGATTCTTTTTTCTCCTAGAACTCGTCGGATCTGTCTTCTTGAAGTTTTCCAAACCCTCTTCTCTCTTCTCCTCTTCCTTCTTCTTCTTCTCCTTTGTTTCAAGCTCTCAAGCTTCAGCTTCTCTTCCTCTGAAGAAAACTCACGCTCAGCCAAGAAGAAGAAAAGTCAACTAGACTTTTTCTTTCTTTGAGAAAAACCCCTCAACTTTCGAAACGACTTATGACACCCCCGGAACAATCTAATTTGATCATTTCAACCCCAATAATCAATTCTTGAGGTTCATAAACTCGAAAGAATTCCGATATAATTAAATTAATTAATTTTCTGGAACACGGGCTTTACAATTCTCTCCCACTAACATAGATTCGTCCTCGAATCTTACGTTACCGTTCATCTTTAATGAACCGTTCATCTCCAATGAACACTAATCGTCGCAACGATTACTTAAACCTTGGCCAACCCAACCAACTCAACACACACACACAAGGTCTACTAATAACCTCCGAGGTTTCCCATTCAGTCTCTATGCTTATGACACCGCAGCATCATATGTGCTTATTGCTCACACACAGACCAAACCCCATCATCACTCAAGACACCGCAACATCTCCGAGTTCTGAGCATCTGCCATATCCCGCAGGATATCCAC
>VBRH01000698.1:1702-33392 GCA_014578085.1 Cardamine resedifolia | reverse complement strand
CAATCACATAGGTGGGGTGTCCATCAAGCGTCATCTTTGTTAGTAGGCTTTAAACCCATTCCTCTTAATAATTTCACAATTTGATCTCGTGACAGATTTTTCGTTAAAGGATCTGCCAAGTTATCCGCTGATTTGATGTATTCTATCGATAATACACCCGTAGAGATCAATTGTCTAATGGTTTTATGTCGCATTCGAATATGACGAGATTTACCATTGTATAAGTTGTTCAGTACCCGAGATATAGCTGATTGATTATCACAGTGTACACGTATTGATAGCACTGGTTTCTCCCACATCGAGATATCTTCCAAAAAATTCCGAAGCCACTCGGCTTCTTCTGTAGCTTTATCTAAAGCTATAAACTCTGATTTCATGGTTGATCGGGCCAGGACTGAAACGACCGCACCCATTTTTTTTTTTTTTTTGCAAATGCCACAAAATTAATATCTCATACTATTAATTACGTCAATTCAACTAATTACAAATTCAATTCCACATGAATAATAATTAATTAAATTATTACATAAATCCTAATATTAACCCGGAAATATACCAATAAATTCACCAATTTATTTTCTATGATTTTTAATCCTAAAAACCATAAACTAAACATTTACGGTATTAATAAATAGAATCACTAACCGAGTCTAGATCATTCCCTCTTCCTCGCCATGATTCCACGAACACGCTTTTCATGCACCTGTATCGATAATAGTGATGCATCAGCGTTTGGAAAATCAAACGCTGAGTGGAGCAATCTTCCCATACAAACATGAATATAAAACACAGAAAAAATGCAGTACCAAAAATATGTAAATCATACAAATATCCAATCAATAACATGTCATGACTCTCATCCATTGGTCTACACAGAAAAACATATTAATCTACTCACTATTCCTGAATTAATCCTACGGTCATTCACTCACCTGGATCACGTACGGAAAATTTCCAGACGAAATACTAAAATTTCTCGAAACCTCGCGGGATAAATAATCCTTAAATATTCCGAACGCAACCTATATAATTAAAATAATTAAGATAATTAAAAGTTAATTAAATATAATTAACTCCTAACACTTAAATTATTCACTCTCATAACTCTTCCACTCACGCTCCACTCACTTGCCACTTCCC
Organism: Cardamine resedifolia; assembly: GCA_014578085.1. Classification (NCBI taxonomy): domain Eukaryota; kingdom Viridiplantae; phylum Streptophyta; class Magnoliopsida; order Brassicales; family Brassicaceae; genus Cardamine; species Cardamine resedifolia. Next base: position 32,252 of record VBRH01000698.1, on the reverse strand, counting down.
CATCCCTCAAAAGTCAAAGTTAACACCTAACAAAACACTCTCCCACTCACGCGAAACCAATACACACACCCCTACATCAATACATCACACCATTCCTCCTCTTTTCTTTGTGTGACACCACTCATCTTTCCTCCTTTTCTTCTACTTCTTCTCCCTTTCTTTTCTTCACGGCAACCTGCAACCCCAACTCACCACCACCGAACACGTCTCACCGCCACCCCATACTCCATCATCACCACGCCAACAGCCCAACCACAACTCTAACTCCTCCTTTCGCATCGAGCTTCACTCACGACCCCCTTCAATTCGTCATAATACCATTATCAATCCAAACCCATCCACTCTAACTTCCTCACCCATCAATCAATCATCACCGATCAATCGTGACAACACCATATACACCACGACAACCCAACTCTTCCCGATTAATCCAACACAAGGCACGAATGGGCAAGAGGTCATACCTTGGTGGTTGTTCCCTTGTGACAATTCGCCCCATGATCGCACCTCACGTTGGCCGGCTTCAACACCCTTCACGTTCGGCCAAAACTCCCTCTCTCTCCCGCTCTCCCGTTCCCTCACTCTGCCACAACTCACTTAGGCCACCTTTTCCGATTCAATGAAACACTTCTAAGCTCGGAATCGGATTGAATAAGAGAGGAATGTGGGCGTGAGATTTTAACGAGGATTTTCAACAAGTTTGACAAATACCACAAACAGTCCCTCAACTTTTAATTAATTGCACCAACAGTCCTCCGATTATTAATTAATTGCACCAACAGTCCTCCGACTATTAATCAATTGCACCAATAGTCCTCCGAATTTTACAGCTTTACAAATCGGCCCCAAACTCTTAAAACTATCAATTAAATACAACAGGAAAAATTGATTTAATCAACACTGCCCTTAACTTTTAAATATTCCAATTAAATCTCAATTAATAGGAATACGGATGTTACAAGGACAGTTTGTTTGGAAGATTTCTAGGAAACCGCTGCACCTCCTATGGTAAAGATATAACCGCTCGTCGACTTAGAGTTTCTGGAATCATAAATCTAGTTTGCATCACTATAGCCCTCTAACAAAGCCGGTTCTGTTCCATAGTGCAGTCCAAAACTTTTGTGTATCGCACATAGTTCAACACTCTAGTTATAGCCTTCCAATGGGCATGACCTGGATTACTCGTATATCGACTTAGTACGTTTACTGAGTGCGCGAGATCCGGCTTTGTATAATTTTTCAGATACATAAGACTTCTAATCACTCTTGCATATTCCACTTGTGACATTGCATCACCTGAATTTTTTGCCAGGTGTAGATGTGGACCACCAGAGTGTCTGATAATTTTTATCCCCAAGATAACATATGCAAGTCCCATGTCTTTCATATCAAACTTGCTACTTAGCATGTTCTTCGTTTGATTGATCACGTCTTTATTGCTACTAATAATAAGCATATCATCAACGTACAAGCATAACAAGATGTACCATTGTGCAGTACGTTTATTGTATATGCACTTATCACATTCATTAATGGTGAATCCATTTGACATATGACATTGTCAAATTTTTTATGTCATTGTTTAGGAGCTTGTTTAAGTCTATACAATGATTTCACCAATCGACAGACCTTATTTTCTTGTCCATGAACTACAAACCCTTCGGGTTGTTTCATGTAGATTTCTTCTTCTAAATTACCATTTAGAAAGACTGTCTTTACATCCATTTGATGTATCTCTAGGTTTCTCAAAGCTGCGATTCCTACTAGCATTCTTATAGAAGTAATTCTCGTTACCGGAGAATAGGTGTCAAAGAAATCCAAACCTTCTTTTTACCGGAAACCTTTCACCACAAGCCTAGCCTTGTACTTATCAATGGACCCATCGGTTTTCAACTTTGTTTTGAAAATCCATTTGCTACGTAGGGCTTTAAACCCTTGCGGTAACTCCGTTATTTCATAAGTGTTGTTTTGAATGATAGAATCCATCTCACTATTAACGACTTCCTTCCAAAAAGAACCATCTGGTGTAGACATAGCTTCTTTGAACGTTTTAGGTTCATTCTCTGCGAGAAAAGCTACTAGGAACTCAGATCCGTAATTTTTTTCTTTACGAGATCTTTTACTCCGTCTGAGTCCTCTTACTTCTTCGTCATTATTAGTAGTGTCAGATGTGCTTGCTTCGTTCTCGCATGAACTAGCATCTCGTTGATCACGAATTCGCTTATAACTTTCTTTATCTTTACATGGGAACACGTTTACAAAGAATAAAGCGTTTCTTGACTCTATTATCGTGTTCGCATGAATATCCGGGATATTAGATTTATATACCAGAAAGCGATGTGCACTATTATTATGAGCGTATCCGATGAAGATGCAATCTACTGTCTTATGTCCAATGGTGACCTTTTTCGGAGGTGGAACTGCGACTTTTGCCAGGCACCCCCACACTTTCAGGTATTTGTACGAAGGTACATTACCTTTCCAAAGTTCATATGGAGTTTTTCCAGTAACTTTGTGCGGTATTTTGTTCAGGACATCGACTTGTCCAAGCAAATATGCTTAGTTGCACCAGTGTCGAACCACCAAGTCTTTGGATAGCTCTCGGAGACATTAGCCTCGTGATAACTGCACACATGTCAGCTTCAGTGAGGTTGGTCTCATTCTTGCCGTCATTGTTCCTTGGAACTTTCTTGCTTCGACACTCAAAGGACTTGTGGCCCACTTTACCACAGTTATGGCAGGTTCCGGTGAACTTATTAGAGTTTTCACCGGACTTCTTCTTGAACTTTTGCTTGTTCTGGGGATGGACTTTCCCTTTCCTTTTTGTCCATGTGTCCTTTGTTTTGCCACTTCCCCTGCTTCTTGGGTTGGTGCTCCAAAACATTCGCGTTAGGATCGCGAATTTGCACACCAAGTCCCATTTGTTTTATGTTCGTAGACTCAATACGAAGCCTTACAATCAGGTCTTCAAGACTCATCTATTTTCTCTTCAGCTTGAGATAGTTCTTGAATTCTGTCCAGCCCGGAAGGAGCTTCTCGATCACACATGCGACTTGATAAGTCTTGCAAAGGCTCATTCCCTCGGCATGTATCTCGTGAAGGAGATTAGTCAACACCTCGACTTGCTCCATCAGTGGCCTTGAGTCCACCATCTTATAGTCTTAAAATCTTACCACAACGTATTTCTGAGACCCAGCATCTTCCGAGCGATACTTCTTATCCAAAGAGTTCCACAACTCCCTGGAAGTCTCGACATTGCAATATACTTTGTACAGTTGATCGGAGAGGTGGCTTTGGATGTATCCTTTACAAAGGAAATCGCCGTGCTCCCAAGCATGTACACTCGCAAGCACACGGGGATCAGTGTTATCCGCCGGGAGAATGGGCTTCTCTTCACGCGTGTATTGGCTCAGCTTCAGCGTGGTTAGATAGAATAACATCTTCTTCTGCCACATCTTAAAGGAACTCCCGTCAAACTTGTCGGGAAGTAATCCCGCTGAAGATGGCGCTGGAAGTTGCACCACTGAAAACTGGTCATGGACCGCAGTTGGTATCGGTTCTGGGACCGTCACCTTCACTGGGGGAAGTGTACCAAACTGGATTTCAGTTTCAGCTCCATTCACGGTGGTTTCGGGGACCTCAGCAACGTTGGAAAAGTTCACGGTTTCATTGGCCATTTTTTTTTCTGAAACAAACACAAAATTTGATCAAAACCAATAAATTGAATTAATTTTCTTGAATTTCCAGAAAATTAAAGCAACAAGAGACAACAGTGTTGTCAACACACGCAAGATTAAAAACAAACCAAACAATTGTTTGTTTTAATTTGCAAACCACACACTTATTTAAATTGCGGATCGATCTGGCCTTAGATCAATCGATCTCGACATTGCCGTCAGTTTAACTTGTTTTCCATCAGCTTTGGATCGATCGATCAACCTCTTGTTTGATCGATCTTCCTTTGCCGATAGTTTGGGATCGATCGATCCACCTTTGGATCTATCGATCTAACCCAATTAACTTGTTGATTTGCATGAAAACGCATCTCACACTACAATCAAACTCGACTTTGAAGTGTTGAACATTCCAAACACACAAAAAACACTTTCCAAACACTTTGTATGCTTCAATTTTTTCTCAAAAGAAAGCCACAAAGTGATTTTGATACAAAAATTTTGAGACTCGCAAGCCCTCGAGTTTTAATCTTGTTTAACCAATCGCTCCCGCTAAACTATTCTAAGACTTGAATCGCAACTCAAGCTCTCACGTTTATGATTCTCAATTTCAATCTGTTAGATGTTTATAGAACAACAACGAATTCAAAGAGTTAAGATTGTGATTGAAAATCAAGAAACATAAACGTTAAGGAAAGAAAAACGAGTGGAGGCGAGACTAATCTTTTTCCTTAACTCTTTGAATCACCCGCAGTGCGACGGAAATCAGAGATTCAAAAGTTCCAGGATACAACCACAAATAACCGATTTCGCTATCACTCGAAACTCGGTTCTAAATGAACTAAAAATCTATGATACTCTCGAATAACAAGACTTACTCTTGTGAGAGATTGAAGGAAAAACTTTCACAAGTTTTATGTGTTTGATGTCTCTTCAAAGACCAATGGAAAATGTTTGTTTTGGCGTTCTTCACTCAAAATCCAAAAAACTCTCTCTCTTTTCACTTCCTTCTTCTCTTTCTTTCATAAGTGTTCTCTCCTTTTTATCAAAGAGGAGCTGATTTTTTTTTCCAGAGTGGGAGGGTCATATTCATGACTTATGAGGCCACACTTTTGACTTATGAAGCCACACACTCATTGTGTCTTGATGACAAAAGCCATACCATCCTCCAATCACAAAATCACACTAACATTTTTATTCAACACACAAGTTTTATTAACCCCACTTGGTTAATAAAATTGTTCCAACACCTGCATCAACATCCCCATATATTTCTAACACTCTTAACAGAGAAATACAAAAGAACAATACGACAAGCGTTTTAGATGTTTTACCATTGACACAAGCCGGTAGTTAGTGTTTGGTTCTAAGCCTTCGTACAGCCTGCTGATATCTATCTCCCACTCCAAAGCCTTTGTTGTGTCAGATATCTCTTTTTCAGTTTCACTCTTCTCCCATTCTAACACTAATGTTGCAACATTGTTTTATCATAAGCATAATAAATGAAATGAGTATATAAGATCACAATCATGGTTTTCAAATCTTACCGGTTGTGAAGATAGGCGGGCATCTACTTATAATCTGATGAACAAAATTTGTCCTTCCACAGCCTCCTGTTTTAATGTCACATAACACTTTATATTCCATGCGGATTACCTTAAGGATATCCACAAACTTTAGACTCCCGAAAGCACACTGCATATATATATAACCACAGAACAACTTTATAAGGGGAAGTACCAGTTTCTGTAGAAAAGATTACGAAGTTTCTATCGGGTTAGGCCGAGGGAGAGAATGTAGTTCTCTTTTTTTACTCTGTTCTTGTTTATCGTTATTTCAGTTTTTAATAGAGAGTTTTGGGTTTTACTTCTGGTTTTGGATTCTATCTCTAACAAAAAGATAAAGAGGGAAATAAATGAAACATACCTTCAGCTCTCTGATTGAATCTGCAGCCATAACAATGCCATGAGAACGTTGCTCTGGATAATTTGGCTTCCTTCTGCATTTTATGCAACTCATTCTTTCATTTTCCTCCAAGGTGAAAAGGCGAGTTACCAAACTTTCTCTTTCTCGATATTTCCAGCAATGCCAAAACTCAAGGATGGCTACAACTACCTCAGCAGCATCACTCAACTGAAAATAGTAAAAGAGAGAATCTTTAAAATAACAATTAAGATTATTGACAAAAAAATTAAATAATAACACCATGCCTAGAAGGTTACCAACCATGGGAAAAAAAACTTCTAGAGAAGCAAGTAAGTCGCACAAGAGGCAACTGTATACTCCCTCATTTTTTATGACCTCTGACACAAAAGCAGTAAAGAAATTTTGTAGTGCAGAAGGAACTTGTTCTTCCAAGTGGTCTTGAAATGGTTGCATATTGTGCATCATATCTTCTTTGAGAATCTTAATGTTCAAGAGGGCCTGCAATATCACATGTTTTTGTGTACTTATCAAAGAGAATGAGGAAGTAAAGAGATATAGAATGAACTGAATCAGAAGACGAGAATTTAGATATTGAATCATGTTTTTGTTGGTAATCACTTCACCTTCAGTGTCATGTCAAGAGCAGAATTGTATCTGACTGCAGCTTCTCCAAGTCCTGACTCCAACAGTGAATCTTCTCCAGACATGTTTTGCATATCTTAAAGATGGCGTATGAAAGAATTAAGAATTATACATTTCAAAGCAAAAGTTATTCATATTATTCATCAATTGAGAAGCTTTTTAACAACCATGGTCAGCTTTGGTAGCTTCCTCTTGATTGTCAGTGTTGGATGAAGTTTCCAATCGACCTCTTTCACTTGCAAGAGTATATTCTGGTTCCATAGAATCTTCTTTCACCCTTTTTAGTGAGGAAGATGTACCTCCCCGTTCACTGGACATGTAAGAGCACGTTTTGATCACGAAAAACCCAAAACAACATTTATCAACATGCAAAAAAGACTCTTGAGGTACTTACTGTTCAACAGTCTTATCAAGGGGACTAGATATGCTTGTTGAAGTTCTCTGTTACGCCATGAAGATCATTCATTCTTACAACCGACTAAGTTAAAAGTCAGAGAAGCAGATAGAGAATTTAGAACTTCAAAGACCTTATTGCTTTTATTTTTCTTCTTCTTTGACCGTGACTTCTTCTCCTTCTCGAGTAAAAGATAAGCTTCTGCTGCATCTGACTTGGCTTTGGATTCCATGTTCACAATTTCATCCTAGATGAGAAGATACAGAATAACATATAAGAAACTATTAAAAAGGCCAAATCAGACGTAAAACGAAAGCTCTCTGTATATAACCGAAGTTTCAGACCAACCAGCAAGAAAGGTTTCAGTAGTTGAAGGATACAAGTGCGGTTGTCAAAAACAGAAAGCCTGGTGAGGTTATTAAGCAAAGTAATCCTTGAATTATCAATCAGAAAAATCTTTGAACCTGCAAGTCATGTTGATAGTTTTAGATGGGCTATTTTATGTTATTCTGTTGTTAATGAATATTAAAATCATGAACAAACCTTGCGGGTGACCACTGATTTCAGGTGGTGTATAGACTTCAACACTATATCATCGCTGAGACTTTTACGCTCACGTATAAGATTCATGCAGTCTTCTAAATCGGGGAAATCCAAGTCGGATGTTATGCTCCTACAAGAACATCTCGCACTGCACACAAGAATAATTTTGTACTGATGGAATTTCCAGGGACTCTCTCTTCACATCTATCACACAGAAGATATGCATATATGCTCCACTGATCTTCCTGAAGATTCTTTCTCCTTTCATCTTCGCCCATACACAAATTCTCGACGACAGAAAGAGCTGCATCATAATCTAAGACCTGCAATTTCTTTGCATATTTGGTTTCCAAAGTCCTACATGTGAAATGAACAGCTTTCAGAACAGCCACCCAGATACCAAGATTGTGTTCCCTGATAGGTCTGGGAAATATATTATCTACTGCATTGTAGTCAGTTAACCAGGATATGATATCATCTCCCTGAGCATGTGCCTTGGCGTAGTGAACATTGGGATCAAAAACATTGATTGTCCCTTCATCATCGAATGGAACATTATTGCTTTTCAGCAGTCTTCTATCCAGAAGCAGAAATGAAAACTGAGGGTCAAAGTCGATCTTTTCTTTGACTCGAGAACGATCCAAGTAACTGTCCACTGCTCTGCAAACCAGATCTGTACCATCATTCCTTTCACACTTGATGCTTTTTAGAAAGTCTAGGATTTGATTGAGTTCGTGAATTTCCAGAAAACAGATACTCTGAGGTGTTTCCATTAGGTGAGAATCCAAAAAAACTCTGTTCGGAAACTTCAAGTTTTCCAAGATGTTGAACAGGAAGACGCATCAGCCACTCACGAATGCTACAAGAGAGAACTTTTTGGTCACAATATGACACAAGAAGCAATTTGATTTCATTGAGTAACTTACTGCGATCTTCATCCACAGCTAAAGGCCATTCTTTGGACCATCCATTCTTAGGAGCAAACGCTTTCACATCTGCGAGCCGATTCTTGATCATTTAAACGGCAGCTACTGCATCCACTGGTTCCCAAGATCCAACAGATATCTTACGAGCCCAGTCTTTTCCTATCCTCTGGACACAGTCCTTTTTCGAAGAATGTTTAAAATCTGTAGCATGTTGTTGTTCAAGATAATTCTTACATTCTTCAGCACTAGAAAGCTTCTTCAAACATTTAGTTCTACACATCCAAAATCTCCATTTTCTATCTTCCCTGGCAGAAGTGAGAACTTTCTCCAAAGCATCTCGTCTTTCTCTGTAATGTACTCCCTCGACAAAACGTAAAAGCTTTGCAATACGTACTTTCATAAAGTCCCTTTTGATCTTAACATCCAATCCCACCCAATAAGACTTCAATCCTTTATGCTCATTCCTAACCACATCTAGACTTTTCTTTGACTCCAAAACCTTTGAGTGGGAGTTTCTTAAAGGTGAAGTCTTGGAAACATCAATCTTGAGCTCTGCATCTTTGATTAATATCTTGAGTTCTTTCTTCAAATCTCTTTTTAGCTCTCGCAAACTCGATTGAGCAACAACATTCGTCTTGTCTCGGTAAGTAACTGATAAAGCCTGTTTTGCTTTCTTCACGCATTTCTTGTAATACAATACTGAACCAAGCTGTTTAGCCAATTTGTAGAGTATCAATGCACAAGGTCGTGATAACATCGAATCTTGCGAAAAGCATTCTACAAAAGCCAACGAGTATGCGAAACCCACGTCCGGGTTCTCTGTTATGTTCTCTAGATTCAAGAATATTTGACCTTGTTGGTAATGAAGAAACCATGAGTCCTCCTTGTCTTCCTTATGGACTAAAATCAACTCTTCAATTATCTCCAAGGCCTTGATGTAGTTTCCTTTAGCGGATAAACCCCTAGCTTTACAAAGCACTTCTAAGACCTCGCTATCTTCCAGGAAACTAGGCTTCATAGTAACGATTCTTCTCAAGATTCTTGAGTTTTCTTGGTCTCCAAGGATATAAATAAATTTGTCTGATTAGAGACGCGGGAGAAAGTTAACGAAGATAACAGAAAGGTATGAAGTATCGAAGACTTGATAAAAATCAACACACACACTCACTGGGGAATTCTATCGAACACCTTGTATGCATTGAGATTTTACACCAAGGCCTACCGACTAATTTTTGCCCAGGAGAGAACCATAATAATTTTTCGTACAACTCAATCTCTTAAAACATTTCGAAAATATCATCGTTAGAGAACCGGGCTTACCCAATTATCGTACCAAATCCATGCGACGAAGCTTAAACCGGGTCGCTGTGGTGTGGAAACTCTGTCGTTTTTTTATTTCGCTTTCCAAACGCCATGACGTTTTTACTATTTCAAAACGGCAGCACATCTCTTTACCCCCTACCAAAACCCTGAACGTTTAAGTTAAACTGAGATCATCCTCCGTCGCAATCCCCAAGAAGCAAGTAGAGCAATGTGGAAGCTGACGCGGCGATTGCAGCCGCATATGAATTCGACCCGATGGTTAATCCGAAACTTCCGGAGCGGAGAGTCCGGAGACGCCACTGGTCTCTACGGTTTTGATCATCTCAAGACGGCTAAAGGATTTCAACGCTTCGTTGCTGATGCAATTGAAAGGTTTGGTTTTTATCAGATCACTCTACGTGTAGCTTTATAAGAATAGCTATTGAAATTGATGTGATAGTGTTGTAGCTTAGTCATTTTCATGAATCATAATGTGTATGCTTCATTAGAGAGCTCTATTGGTTTTTTCTTTTACTGCTACTGCTACTGTGCTGTGTTGTGATGTTATTTGGTTTATTGAAGAAATGAGTCTGGAACCATTTTCTTAGGTCTGGTGAGTTGGTGAACTACGTATCAGGAATGCCTTCGTCTCCAGAGATTGTTAAAGCCATGGATGAGATTTCAAACACTGTAGGTTCTGAACTAATGTTCTTGTTACTAGCTCTTCATGCACTTGTAGTGATTGCTGTTTTCGGATTCCGAGATTTTGTAGGTTTGTTGTGTTGTTGATTCTGCTGAACTCTGTCGACAGACCCATCCTGACAGGTAAGTTCTTAGCTTCAATACTCTGGTTTTATAATGTTCTGTTGAGTTTTTTTTTTTAAACTTGTTTACTTTGCTCCTTATACATATGATAGGGAATTTGTTGAGGAAGCGACTAAAGCAGCAATGGAAATGAATGAATATCTACATGTGAGGTGACCAATGATTGCTCATTTTGAATCTTGGAATGCTTATAATGAAAGACATGTAAATGAAAGTTACCTTTTGTTAAAAAAAATACTCTTTGAACATTGTTCGTGTTTAGACATGAATACACAGGTTTCCGAAAAGATCTGCGAATTCAGTTTATTTTCCTTTTAGCCGTAGAAACTTGAGGCATAAGATCTTATCAGATTGAGGATATAACCTCACTACACTTTCATCCTTTTCAGTAGAGTAGACACAGTTGAGTCTATGCTTAACTTTTTTCAGTGACTCTTTTCTGGGTTTTTGATGTTCAGCATCTTAATACAAATCAAACATTGTACGCTGCGTTGAAAAAAGCAGAGCAAGATTCTAATTTGCTTACCGAAGAAGCAAGTAGGACCGCGCATCACCTCCGAATGGACGTTGAACGGGGTGGCATTCATCTAGACCGTGGTTTGTCATCTATCGCAGTTGATTTTTTTACCCTTTATGATGTGGCTGTTATACTTGATGTTGAATGCCTTTTTCTATTTCTGTTCTTATGTTCTTTGCAGAGAAGCTAGATAAAGTGAGTAACCTAACAGCCAACATTTTTCAGTTATGCAGAGAGTGAGTACCCATGAATACACAAGTATCGATTCTATTGAAACTCTGAAATTAGTGCTAACTTCTTTACAATCTATATTCAGGTTCAGTGAAAATATTGCTGATGATCCAGGACATGTTGATATATTCCCAGTATCACGCATCCCTAGACATCTCCATCGTCTTCTCAAACCCATTTACCGATCCACTTCCAGGGTTTCGAGAGGGTCTACAAGATCAACTCATAACTCAAAAGAGAAGGGGTTGCGAATAACTACTGATACAAGAACCCTTTCTTCCATTTTGCAATGGACATCAGATGAAGAGGTGGCTACTTTACCTACTTTGTTCTGTTTCCTTTTCCTGACAGTTTCTCATTGGTAATCTACAAGTTTTCTATAATTATGTACTTTAAGAAGTGGTTTTGTTTGATAAACAGTGAAATCTGCTTATCAAGTTGCATATTTTATGCACATACATCCATTTTGCTGCTGACCACTGTAATATCTATATTTTCAGGTTAGAAAAATGGTATATATTCAAGGGAACTCTGTTCCTCATGCTAATCATGGAGTTCTTGAGAATCTTATTGCTGCACGCCATGAGCTTGCCCAGGTTAGTACATATTCATTTATGGGGCTCTGTAGTATGTCCCCTCTGGCTGAAGAGTTCACTTACCTTTTCTATGGCTGCTCTTAGATCATGGGGTGTAATTCTTATGCTGACTTTGTGGTTGAGCCAAACCTAGCAAAATCGCCTAAGGTTGTGACGTCCTTCTTAGAAGAACTGAGCAAGACAGTTAAACCAAAGGCAGAAGAAGTAAGTTGACCTCTGCACTATATCTACAAAAGCTGACCTTTTTATGATGTTCCTGTGGTGGCTGAGTTTGAAAATTAAGGATCTAATTACCAGTTCTCATTGTAGGAATTCATTGCCATTAGAGACTTTAAAAGACAAAAATGTGGTAACGAATCTGCAGAATTAGAGCCGTGGGATGAGACTTATTATACTTCCATGATGAAATCCTCCGTCAATGATGTGGACACTGCTGTAAGTTGCTTCTGCTATTTTGTTTCTTTCTAATGTGCTGCAGTGGTATCACTTATTGTTGTGCTGCAAAAGTACTTGGATTTCTATATCTTGATTTTGGATATTTCTGGTATCTTTTTGGTTCTTGTACAGGTCGTAGCATCATATTTTCCTCTGCCTCAGTGTATTGAAGGCCTAAAAGTACTTGTTAAATCATTATTTGGTGCAACATTTCATACCGTTCCTCTGGCCCCAGGTGAATCTTGGCATCCAGATGTGCTTAAAATGTCTCTTCATCACCCGGACGAGGTAAGTTGTTTACAAAACTAAGATAATCCTTGCATGTGTTTTGTAAATGCAAACACAATAATAGTTCATAAGAAGATGGCCAATTTTTTCGTAGCACACCATCTTTGTTCCCTCATTCTCACTAATTAATTTATCCCACTGTCTCTTGTATAGGGTGATCTCGGGTATCTTTACCTGGACTTGTACTCAAGAAAAGACAAGCACCCTGGGTGTGCTTGCTTTGCAATCAAAGGTGGACGCAAGATTTCTGAGACAGAATACCAACTTCCTGTATGCTTGATCAAATAATATTTCATTCATTGCTTTTAAGCATATGGCTAAAAATATAAAAACCGCCTCCTGGGCAAAAACAGAAAAATCATATTCTTTACATGCTGCCTGTTGATCTGATCCTATTACAGCTTTTGGCTCTTGTTTGCAATTTTTCGCGTGATCGTGATTCGTCAGTTGTGAAGCTCAATCACTCTGAAGTTGAAGTTTTGTTCCATGAATTTGGCCATGCTCTTCACACTCTGCTCTCACGAACGGTGTTGTACAAATTTTATCAATATGGGAAGCTAATTGTGATTCCTCCAAATTTCGTTCTTGCTTTGCTGATTGCTCTGTTTTGCTTGATTTTGCAGGATTACCAACATTTTTCTGGTACCCGAATGGCTATTGACTTAGCGGAAATGCCTTCAAATCTATTTGAGTGAGTATAATTCCCAACGACATAACTCTTTTCGAATCCTTTTTTCAATTTTGAGTTGCAAAACTTTCTAGTGGTACATAATGAAAATACTCATACGTCCCTCAGGTACTATGCATGGGATTATCGTCTTCTGAAGAGATTTGCCCGGCATTACTCAACCGGTGAGATAATACCCGAGAAGTTGGTGAACTCATTACAAGGTGCAAGGAACATGTTTGCAGCAACTGAACTGCAACGCCAGGTCTGATTAATTGATTCACCCCTTCAGATAGGCTTAATGCAGCGGGGTTAGAAAGATCAACGTCAGTTTCTGTTTTTTTGTTTTGGTAGGTGTTATATGCGTTGATTGACCAAATGCTTTTCGGGGAACAACCAGAGACAGGAAGAGACATGAGTCATCTCGTGGCTGAACTGAAACGGCAACACACGAACTGGAACCATGTCGAAGGAACACATTGGCATATTCGATTCAGTCACCTAATTAACTATGGAGCAGGTATAATAATATCTATCTACAAGAAATGTCTGAAAAGTGAATTCACAAGATGGTATCTTAAACTCTGGTGTCTATAAATATGCAGGGTACTATACCTACTTATACGCGAAATGCTTTGCATCGACGATATGGCAATCAATATGTGAAGAGGATCCACTTTCGTTGAGCACAGGAACATTGCTGAGAGAGAAGTTCTTCAAACATGGAGGAGCTAAAGATCCAGCTGAGCTTCTCAGGGATCTTGCAGGCAAAGAGATCATTAGTGTTCATGATGGTTGCATAATCCCTGCAACCACAAGCCTTTTAAATGAGCTGAGACTATAAAAGAACAATACTTTAGCTAAGAATCAGTCCTTTCATCTGTTCTCTTCCTACGGAAAAACGGAATGTAGTTTATAGAAACGGCAAGCAGTTTGAATTTGAGCAATGCGATGTCGTTTGGAGTTAAAATATAATATTAGTGACGGGATAATTATTCTATCGCAAAATCAACTGAAAAATGGCGCTACAAATCCACTCTTCGTGTTCCTTCTCTTCGAAACCCTATCATCTCTTCAGAACCAGAAACCCTAGATTCGCAATCAGATGTGAAAATTCCCAAATTGAAACCGAGACGACAGAGGATCCAGGTGAACCTAGGAAATCGAGATCTTCCGGTGTAGGATTCGGGTCATCGGCTTCTTCTTCTTCTCCATCATCTACTTGGGCGGGAAATAAGAAAGGGAAAGGGAAGAGAGAGGTGATAAGACGGTCTCCAGTGGAGAAACCAGTGTTTATAAGCGAAGAAGGAGCGGCGAAGGCAGAGGAGCAAAGACGGAACGAGAATGCGTTTCTTCTAACTTGGCTTGGGCTTGGTGGTGTTATTCTCATCGAAGGGATTGTTCTAGCCGCTTCAGGTACTAATCTGGGCATTTTCATAAGAAAAATCATTAGCCAATAACATTTACGCTTAATTCAATGGAGCTGAAGTTTTGATAATTCTGATTCTAGTTTCATAATTGAGCCTCTAAGAATATAGCTAGAGATATAATTGAATGATCTAGTAGTGGATATGGCTGTGTATGTATACTCACATTCGTGTCATTTGTCCTGTTGTTATCTTGGGTTGGTTGCTTCATCTTTGAACTGGTGATGGACAGGTTAAACCACACTGTTTGAGATTAGTGATGAAGTAGAGAGACGACGGTGCCTGATACATATAATCAGTAGTTTAGAAATAGAGTGTTACAGGAATAGAGGTTATTAAAATCTCCTTTTGTTTTGGGATTTGCAGGCTTCCTCCCTGAAGAGTTGGATAGGTTGTTTGTCAAGTATGTGTATCCGGTGTTCACTCCATCGGTTGGATTATTTGTGGCTGGGACAACTGCTTATGGAGTTCTCAAGTATATACAGAATGAGAAAATGAAGGGTCAAGAGTGATGATACTATTTACAACCATTGATGGATATTCGACCTTTAGAGAGATTGGTTTCAAAGGGTGTTGCAAGTGTAGTGAATAAACTATAAGATCACTTTGGTTATGCAATCCAAAAATAAGAGTTTGTTGTGTATTGATCTGACCTTAATCATTGTTGTATATGCAGAGCTGGTTATGTCAAATTTAAAATCAGTTTGACGATATTTAAGTGCCATTATCTTTTTAATCCTAAACAAAAATCAAGAGTCAACAATATTTGATAAGTGATTCATACATTAGGACAATAATCTTCAACATTTTTCAAAAAAAATTAACACTTCAATATGCCTCTTAATTTCTATTGGTAAAACTTGTCTTAGACTTTTTAGTTGAATAATAGTAATACTAATATCATTCATAGTATGCTTCAATTGTGTAAACTTTCATGCATAAAAGCATTATAAAGATTGTGTGTATAAAAATAAAAATTCAGTCACCACAAATCTCAATTCTAAATATTAAACCTTACTGTCTGAACTAAATTCATAATCCAAACCAAATATCAAATCAACCTCTCTAAACTATAATATGAACAAAACTTACTTGTGATTGTTGATGACAAACACTAATATAGAAAGAAAGAAAAAAGCAAGAATTAATGATGATTGGAGTTTGGAAAAATGACTATGGAAAAAAAATGTCAAAAGAAGGTGAAAGGGTTAGCTACCCTAATTTTTTTAATCTTAATTTCTAATTTTAATTCACAGTATATTAACTTCTTATTTTTAAAACAATAGTAACTCACACTAACTCTCTATTACATGGATTGGTTTTATATTTGAGCTTACCGCCAAATTTACTTGAAGAGTCGGTGCACATTTTGTGGAATCTTAGACACAAATAAAAAGTTGATGCTATGTAGACCGTGAAGAGGCTCATTTCTCTGCGGGTAGCAAATGGAGTCAAGAAGACTCCTGCCGAGTTGAGGATAATAGCTAATTGTGAGAATCTTTTCAATAAGCATGTTGAGAGGGAGAAGATCAATGATAAGAGGATTGCTGAGATTTTTCTGAAGAACAACAAGATCAAGAAAATGAACAAGCCTCTGGAGAAGTTGGAAAATACATGGAAGAAGAAGAAGGGAAAGGACGACAGAAAGGAGAAAGAAATGGATGTTGATGATCAGTGGCGAAGGCAGAAATAATTTTTATAGGATCAATATTAATATAGTTATATAACATTATAAAATTTTGTTTGAAATACAATTTTATCACTGAACATGTAAAACATTTTAGGTATTGTTATTAGTTTTTTTTTTAAATAGAACCAAAAATAATATCATTATTGTTGTGAACCTCACAAATATTTATATAAATTATAGTTGTTTTCAATAAAAATATATGCAATTTTATATATTATTACTTTTTATGTAAAAGATAAGAAAATTAATATAAAAGATGCAAAATATAGTTTGAACTTGTGATATGGGGTCAATTTTACCATTTCAAGCTAAATTACCAACTAAGTACCTATTTATTAAGCTATGTAAATAAAATTTTGTAAAAGTTATGGGGTCAAGTGACCCCCCTCCTATACACATAAATCTTGGAATTTTATTTTCTACCAAAACTGTGAAATCCCAATTTTGACGAAAAAATTCTAGAATTGCATTTTCCCGTCAAAACTACTAAATCTTGGAATTTTATTTTCCATCAAAACCGTTAAATATCAATTTTGACGGAAAACCGTGGAATGCCATATTTTCGCCAAAACCATTAAATCTTAGAATTGTATTTTCCACCAAAACCTTAAATACTTAATTTTGGTGGGAAAACCGCGAAATTACATTTTTCCGCCAAAATCATTAAATCTTAGAATTGCATTTTCTGCCAAAACCATAAAATTCTAATTTTGGCGGAAAAACTGCAAATTACATTTTCCCACCAAAACCACTAAATTTTGGAATTATGTTATATATTGACCCATTGACAGCCCATTTGGAGATAGTCGTTAATGGACATGTCACTAATTTTTCCACAATCAAAATGGTCAATATTGGACATGTCCAAATGGGTGTGGACAGCTATAATGGTGGTGCATAGGATGTTGGTTCCAATGGTGTTAAGTAATTTGGTGATTGTTTATGATTTGGGTCGTTTGTTTAGTAATAATATCTATGAGTGTCGTGATTTACATTTCTTTTGTAATTTGCATTTTAATATTAAGAGTCAGTTTGTATTGCAAGTGGAGTTTCTTTCTGAAGAATGCTCTAGAAGGGTAAAATCGATCATTTGAATTAAGAAAATTTCAAGATAGCTCAAGAAATCGAAGTCGCTCTCTAAACACTAATATACTTGAACATGGTAATTCTTTGAGCTGCAACTCCATATGAAGTCTTCTCTCTCGTACCATCAGCAATATCAACAGTCTCTCCAACTCCTGACGTAAGCCATGCATTAGTGCTCGCTTTCCTTATCATGGTACACAGTATAGGTCGATGCCTTCCTTCTGGAGCCTTCAAGTACATATATCTGCAATTCAAAGTTTCATATGAGACTGTTTGAGTATAACATTTCAAGATGCTCGAGTTAATAGATTACAAGAATCAACTGAAATTTGATGTAGACAGTTCTTGACTGAGAGAAATCAGACGCACAATGAAAAAGAAATATGGTTAACAGTATAAACATAGTGTTACAATTACTAAGTAAGATCGGATACATCCCCCATTTTCTACAGTGAGCTCCCCTTTTAACTCGCACTTTGAACATAATAATTTTTCACTTTTCTTTTCTAGATCATTACTAAGTTGTGAAAGATATAAACCAGGGAGACTGTTCTAATACTACATTCTGTTCAGAGCTCACTACAAACTAATCCATTCTACATAAAATTCTGTCCATGCCATAGTAATGGGAGTAAGGGTTTAAACCAAATTGACATTTCCTATTCTTCTCATATACCAGAAAAAGTTTGGGATATAAGCATCAATCATACCTCAGTAATCATTTCCGGTCTAATTGACTGCCCAAGCACAGATAAAGCACCATTCTTCCCATGGCCAGAACAGCACACCTAAACGCCAAAATACAGATATTTAGTTTGGCTTTTACAATTTTTAAACAAATACAAAGCAAGCATGTCAATACTAAAAGTTGTGGAACAAAGGATTTCATTGTTGAGCAAAAGAAAACTTCAAAAATAGACGTCTATGAATGAATAACAACCGTAAGCATCTTATATTAAACATGTCCACGGCTAGTATTATATAAACAAACGGCTCACCAATTCATAATTGCTCTGTTTGCATCAGCATTAATCCTTAAGCCATGTGCAAAATCTTTCACAGGACCAACACTATTAGCCAGTGAATTGAACCACATCTATATTATTTAACCACAAGGCTAAATCAAGACTAGCCTATTGCAAAACTTTGTTTTATACGGTATTGCAAACTGAGTAATTGCAATAAATTATGATACAAAACAGATTAATACAGCCACACTTTTTCTGATTTAAAACACCCAAAATCAGAAACTAACAAACTTAGAATTGTCTTGTACTCTCAGACGCTAGAAAAACAGAATAGGAATGATATTGTTTCTTTTCTTATATGTTTCATCCATCAAATGAGAAGACAATAACCATGATTTAATAGGCCCAAGAGCCCATCTAACCTCCATGTTCCATAACACCAAAGAAGAGAATAACAACTTAATTTATAATTAATTCTCACCTTAATTGTGTTGTTACAAAATTCAATTTAAGAAGATCTTTATTGATTTAGTTAATAATATAACTTAATAAATTTGGGAAAATAAGAATATAATCATTTAGATGTTAAATTCATTTCTCAAATCTCAAATTCACCTCATGTCCGGTTGGATTTTCCCTCTAATTTCTAAAATGCAACATTTGACATTTAGTCAAGTTAGTCACTTCATACTTCCATTTCTAATTTAAACGAACTTCCATTTTTAAAATTTCCAAACACCACCATATAATAATCGCGACTAAGATTCCTTCGTGCCTAAAAACTAGTTATTCTTATAAACGTTTTCACTAAAAATCTACCAAGAATGGTCAAAATTACTTTGTTAAAAACTAGTTCCAACACCCGCATGGTTCCAAGAGTTTGTTTCATTAATGAACCGAACTAAAAATACTTGACCATGTGACTAAAGTCCGAGTCGTCTTCTTATTCTTGTTCTCTAAAAGCAAACTACTTTTAAGGGAAATAAGTAATATTAAAACAGCACAATAATGAGTCACCGAAAATTTGGATGTAAAAGTCAAGTTGGGTACCTTTTAGGAGGCGCCGCTAAGTCCCTCCCTCCCACTAACAAGACACCATGATATAGATTTGCTCATTTGTTATCATTGTTTTGATGTTGATTATCATGATGTTGATTCTCTTCTCATCATTTACATTTTTATAAAAATGTTTCTTCTGTTTTGTTTATTACTATACTTTTACTTCCTAGCTTCTTTTCAAAGTCTCGTCTAACTTTTATGTTGTGGCCTCTCTTCTCTCTATCTAACTTTTTCTTAATTGGCATCCAGCTTCACTCCCTTTGACCCTTTGAATTAGGGATTGATTTTTCCCTAAATATTTTGATTTAGAAATAGTTTTGCTATCAAGTATGTAAACTATTTCAACAGTTATGAGCTCATTAACTCCGTTTTTCATTGGAAATTTTCATCAACCTTAAGCTCAGATAATACAGCCACAAATTATTAATACTTATGAAATCTGTGGCAGATTCAATGATAAAGAAACCTTTTGACAAAATTTATTAGTATAATGATATTTTTCTCGTTTATTCTAAATTTTTTATATTGTAATTTGTAAGAAAAGTAAAATCATCAAACTGTCCATGCCAAAATGTTACTCTAGCAAGTGTTGTTATTTTTACTTTATTACTTAACGAACGTAGCGTAACGTCGTTGGCCTGCCACCATCAGTGTCAAATACGAATAACGGCGTTAAATGCCATAAACAAAATATTGACTATACATTACACGCGTAAGCACATTCATGATTTCATGTACTCAAACACAAATTAAAACAACACACGTATCAAACAGATATATTAAAGTATATGTTCTTCGAAAATTATCACAACTATAATTTGGTACTTTGATATTCACAAAGCTATGATGATCGTATCTATGTGAGGGATCCAAATTATGGCAGTGATATATATAATAGGTATAACAACACTAATTGAATTCTTATGTTGAACAATATTTTTTGATGATTTCTTTTTACATTTCTTTCTCTCTTCTCCATTTTCATACCATTCATTCATACACTTTATTATGAGCATTTTTTTTTTGTGCTTTTAGACTGCTGCTTTTGACCCAAAAAATAAAAAATACTGCTTCTGCTAAAAGTTTATGTGGTGTGCTCTGTAAAATTTGAATGGGTATTTGCTTTGTGCCATTTAAATGTTTGAATGAAAATGACCCCTCTAAAACAAGATTGACTCAGTGAAAAAAATGTAAATTAGATTTCCACAAAAAAAGGGTAAATAAGTTATATGATTGCCTAAGGAAAAAACAACAAAAAAGAAAAAGAAAAACATTAAAAGGACAATTATGTTAGGTTTGGATCTTTCACCTACCCTCCTTATCCTTACAAATATCTCTTTAGATGTCATGATTTATCCTGTTGTCTTCTAAATTCGTTTTCTTACACATTTTATCCTACTAGATATTTTAAGAACTACAAATTTTAATAACTCCTAACAAATTCGTACTAACTACTAAGGATAAATTTGAAGCTCAACACATGCATCGTATCATCCACTAAACTATAATATCGTATCAAGAATATAACTAAACTTCTATAATAGTTGCTTATAAAGTTTCTCTAGTTTTATTTCCAACTTATCTCGGTCTTTTGCGGGATGATCTCCAAAACCAACTTTTGAGAACATTTCTGAGAACTCTTCAATAATTGATATCAAATTAATGTTTAAAACTGCAATCATCAGCAAAAGCTAAATTTCGAAATGATTAACCAAATCCAATCTTGTCTTTTATCAAGATAAGTCGCACAAAATTCAATCTAATGAAATAATATGATCAACACCATTTGAAGATAAGCTTAGATATTTCGCATAAGATTGGCTTCTTTTTTCAACAAGAAAGATAAGCATCATATGTTATATGTAAGTATACTAACACAATAACATAAATAACTTTTTCTCACATAATCAACAAACTTAACTATCATTAACTAATTTAATTATGATGCTCCCACATAAACCACACATTCTTGATCATCCCCTCTTGTGGAGCTCAAATTCAAAAAGACAAAATTACCCTTCCCAAAATACAAATTTAAACGGAAGCAATAATAAAACCATTCACTAATCGAGCGCATTGGGTCCGGTACAGTAACTAACCACGTGGCTCCATAACCACTGGATCAAATACCGCCGTCGGATCCCATTAACGTTATACGTGGCACCGCGATCGTCGTTCAACATCTGTCCTGTGTACGAACCACCACCTCCAGTTCCATATATACCCTCGCAAAGATCCGCTATCTCAACCGGAGCCACCGGGTCGGGTCCTGCGTACCAAGCGTTAACCAAAGGATTCGTTGCCAGCTCAGCAATCTCGTGAGCAATAACACTTATCATCCCATCGACTCCAACATCACCGTTCGGCGATTTCACCGGTTTTAATCCCGGAATATACTCCGGTACGGCGAACGGATACGCACAAACCCCGGGACACAACTTCGCCGAGTTTCCAACCCAAGCGTACGGTAACGTGAATCCAACAATCGACGGGAATGTGAAATAGTGAAATCCACAAACCTGTCCGCAAAAATCTTGAACGTAAACGTCATCGGCGGTGAGGAGGAGATAAAGACCGCTTTTGGGATTTACCGGCAACGGCCGAGATCTGGAAGTGACGGCGGATCTAATCACAGACTGAATCGATAACCGGGTTAAGGATTTACCATGGGAATAGAACCTGTCGTTTTTCTCTTCGCCGAGACGAACCGTACCGGATATGTTAGATCCGGTTTGGTCAGTGTAAAGCTGTACGGTTTTCCACCAACCGGAGACGGAAGGGCGTTTTGATCCAACGGCTGAGATTGAGTTGATAAACTCACGGATGATCTTCTTCTGGGATTTTTGCCACGTGCCGTACCAGATTGGATGAACGGTGATGTTGTTGGTAAGGACTGGGCCCATGTGGTAACGGAGGCGGACGAGATTCGATGAGCCTTCGAATTTCTTTGAAGCTCCGAATATTTGATCGGAGCCGTTGGTTTGTGGAGGATAAGGACGCCATCCGATAACTTGCACCGGTGATGTTAGGAGCACCGTAAGTACGGTGAGGCTGAGAATCACCGGAACTGAATGCATGTTTTTTTTTTGGGATTGGGTGAAAGTAAATAATAATTGGAATGAGTGAATAGAAAAAAAAAATAATTTGAATTGGTGGACCGAATTGTCTGAAGAGACATGGAGTATCAAGTAGGTGTATATATAGGATTATTTTATTCAATTCAAACTATATTGTTTTAGTTTATATATATATAAGTTATATAATTTGTTTTGGCGCATTCATAAAAAAATACAGCATTTTTAAATACGCAAATTTTCATTTCAGAATCGTCAAGTATAGGGTTAGTAAAAATAAACTACATAAATATACTAACAAAATTTGGTTATCATAAATTGCAACGAATATTGAATTTTTAGTTTACTAGTTAAGTTGTTAATGGGTTGAAGAATGGAACTGGTTAAAATATATTTTATCTGTTTTATAATATAAAATGTTTTAGAGATTTTTTTTGTTTTAAAATATAAGATGTTTTTAAATTTTTATGTAATTTTTTATTTTATTGGATATTGTAGGACTAATACTAGCTAGCACTTTTTTATTATTAGTTAAATTAATTTTCTTTTATATATTATACGATATTTTTAAAAATAAAAGTAATGTTGTGATTTTATTAAAATATAGTATATTTTTGAAATTGATGAAATATAATTAAAAAAAAGTGAAAAAAAAAGTGCAAGAGAAAATGTTTCGAATTTTAAGGAGGCATAGAGAATTGGGGTAATGGAGGACAGATGGATGAGTTAAAAGTGAGGTGGACAAGTTGGGCCCACAACAAGACAAGCGGCGTCATCGATAGCCGTCCGATTGATTTTTAATCTGACGTCACCAACCCTCGTTTTTGGTTCCCCATTGCGCGGGAAATCTTATTCGTCGTTTTAGGGGTAAATATGAAATTTCAGTCTCAACTGTTTCTTCTTTTTCCGGGTATGGACCTCGCTTTTCAGAATTAATTCGTTTTTTTTTTTTAATTAGGGACCACCACGGGCTTAAAAACTCCTTTTAATTATCTAAAAAAGTTGTGTATTTTTTTTCGTCGTCTTTGGGCCACTTGAGAGAGGATTGTATTGAATAGGAATATCGCCGTGAAGTAGACACTACTCACTCAGGCTCCGAATGGTAAAAGGTATCACGCGATATAGTTTAAGCAGATGAAACTGTTTAAATGGTACAAATATAGATTTAGCGTAATCATAAGAAAATAGATTGAGTGGTTTAAATCATATGTTAATTGGTAACCAATATAACAAGCGGTTTAAATAATAAAAATGTAAAAATATATTATATAATAAAAAAAATTTGTTAACTACACAAAATATACCGAAATACATGATCATCCCTGCCAAGTTTTAAAATGTATAGTAAACTATACCAACTATATGTTTCGCATGCCTACATATACGAACTATATGATGATATATGACCAACTTCATGACCAAGTTATTCCGGTACACCGCTTATCGAAATCCGGCAAAAATTAGTGTTGACCGGCGTTGAAAAAAAAAATATTTAAAAAAATATTTTATTTTTATCTAATTTAATAATAAATCAAAAATATATATTTATCTAAAAATCTCATTTTAAGTCACTTATTTAATTTATAAAAAATAATAATTAAAAAAGTAACAAAAAGTCTGAAATCGT
Source organism: Cardamine resedifolia (assembly GCA_014578085.1). Classification (NCBI taxonomy): domain Eukaryota; kingdom Viridiplantae; phylum Streptophyta; class Magnoliopsida; order Brassicales; family Brassicaceae; genus Cardamine; species Cardamine resedifolia. Next base: position 8,355 of record VBRH01000698.1, on the reverse strand, counting down.
TCTAAAAAACATATCATTTTTTACTATTTTAGGCGGGTCTATTTTTTTTTTATAAACTTTTAAAATTTTTATTATTAAATTTTTAATACACTATTTACTTTTTCTTTTAATAGTGAATGATAATAAATAAATGCGTATCAGACACTTTTTTACAACTCTTTAAAACCACTCATGGTACACTCTACCATTCACACCCTAAATTGGCGGTTTGTTTTTGTACCCAAAAGATGTTTTATGTTTTCAAGATTACTTTTTTCTTTTCTTCCTAATCTGGTCTCCTTAATGACAGGTTGATACAAAATCTTATAGCTGTCATGTGATGATGTGAAACATAGCAATTTCCAAACACATATAGTAGACTTCTACTTATAATTTTTTTCTCGTTACAAAATATAGGTATATGAAAGTTTTCTATGGTCTGTTTTAGGAATAGTTAATTTTGTAAAGATTTATAATTAGTTGTGTTAAAGTAGAGATATGATGAACTATAGTAAATAGTAGGCATGAAACTGGGATTTAGGATCCGATCCAGAATCCGCTCAGATCTGCTTCGAAAAACTGGATATCCGAACGGGGCAGATCCGGATGCGGATAATAGAATTACAGATCCGGCCGAATGCGGATAATAGAAAAAAATCCAACTGGATATCCGGATCCGTTACATTAATATTATAATAATATTTTAATAATATTTATACTATATTAATATATGTTTTAAAAAAAATTCTTAGATTTTGTATTATTATACTAATATTTTATTATTATTAATATTTATTATTATTATTATTATTATATTATTTTTTATTATTTTTTCTTCCGATTTTATATAAAATAAAAAATTAATATTTAAAAAAAATGGATATCCGCATCTGGCCAAATATCTGGTTTGTTTCGCGAATATCTGAAATCCGGATATTCGGAATTTTCGAATGCGGATGCGGATATCAAATATTAAGATTCGGCCAGATACAGATCTGGATCCACTTAAAAAAACTGGATATCCGCATCCGGCCTAGACCTAGCATATAGTTGTGTCTTCACCTAACTCATTACATATGAGAATGAGTCAATATCTATGTATTTTGTTCAAAAAATGATTCACAACAAAATATATTGCAGACAAGATGACACAATAAAAAAAAAAAGGATTTATAAGGGCATGCATAAATCTGACGAGGTGATAATTTTTTAATTAAAAGAAAACGCATCGACTATCTCCATCATAAGAAAATACTATATACATTTATGCAATAAACCTTATCATCATGGTTTTTTTTTATAATGAAGGATGATTTGGGTTTTTTAATACCTGATTAATCTCTAATCAGTTATGATTAATCTCTAATCGTTATGGTGAGTGTAGCCGTCGTTACATGGTGAGTGTAGCCGTCGAGTAATGCATTCACCATGTTTTTAATGTGTCTAAAGTATTACATCATTTCAATTTACCAAATGAGTGATTTAAATAATTTCGCGTTTGAGAAAAATTGATCTATCACCTAAACTCACATCCGACCTATAGCATAAGCCACATAAGCAAAGGTTTATAACCTAATTTTTTTTCGATTTTAGTAAACCTTAGACCCAAAATATGTAGCTAAAAATAAGCATTACTCGAACCCAGAACCTGTGAGATAAAAAATGATGACTTAGACCACTAGATCAAGCTCTATTTACAAATACGTTATACACATTTAATATATATAGATGTTTACATATAAATTACAAAAAAAAAAATCTTTGATTAATCCATGGTGAATCTTTGATTATTTGATTGGACGATAGACTCTCTTCGATCACCCAACTAACGCCTAACGGATTTTAAAATATGACTTAAAAATGTAGCTTATGTTTATTTCGTTTGAAGATGAAAAAGATTAATATTATGTCGGAAAAAAAAATTAATCTTGCTTAAAGTCTGCAATATTGTTGGACCGGTTATGCCTAAACCTATATGGCAACTTCTCTTCAAAGGTTCTCAGCATGTTTCACTATCGAAAATTCTTCAAAAGACTTGTGAACCAACACAAGTCTTGAGAGTTAAATAATATACCATTGCTTGGACTTCTTTGTAAGTAACTGATCACCCTCAAAAATGTCTCCCAATTGCTTTGGTTAGTTTGCATGGTTTAAGAAAACCTAAAAATAAATTACATCTAGCTGTAATCAAAATCGCCAGCAAAACAAACGATACATAGTGTGTGGGGTCAAAAATCGTGTCACATAAACAAGTAGGCGGCTATGATCCAAAAATATGAGGTGGGAAATGTGGAATCGGCTTCAAGTAATCTTGTTTTCGATAACAGTATCAATAATATATTAATATATATACACGTTACTGTTTTTTCTTTTGTTTTTGGCATTATATTTACGGTAATATAAACATGATAAATTTGGTTTGACATTTCTAGAATTTGTACAATGAAATCTATATATGTAGTCACCTATATGTGTTTACTACATAAATCCGAATTAGTCAAAATATATTTTAAATTTGTTACTCACTGTAAAATGAGACGACTGTCATAGTTAACCTGAAAGTCTTGAACCCTAATAAGTAATTAACAAGCACCTATTTAGACTACAAGTTCGCGATTTGATTATTTAATCAATCTCAATAGTAAACTATGGTAGGAGCAGAATTTGGGAGCTAATTAAGTAGCTAAACCTAACCACGATTTCTACATTATCTATGATTCCAATCATTTTTTTTTTTAAATGTTGATTTTTCTACATTACTATCTTAAAAAGAAAGAAAGTGACACATGAGCACGGATGGTATATACGAGGTGCTGGTGTGTATCCCATAACAAACATTTTTAACTATTTGCCGTAATTCGCATTTGAAGATTCCGACGAGAATATTTAGAATTTCGTTTTATACTAGTATTTTACTACTTTCCACCACTAAAACCATCACCAAAAAGAATTCCGATAACCCAAAAAGACATTAAAAATATCGGATCTTCGTTTGTCCTCGTCAGCACAGTCCACTAAAACTGTTTTAACTTTTCAGTGATAACAAAATTTAGATAGAAAATGACTCCATATTTTTTTGAAATTTTTTAGATAAAATGAATTATTATCCAAAAATAAAGAAAGTGAAATAAAAATAAATAGAGGATAGTTGAGAAAAAAACAAAAGAAAACCTGGGAAGGATAAGAGGATGGGCCCATCTCAATCGCGGAGCGAATTGCGCGGCTCTCTTGTCAAGGTTTTTTGATGTGAACACTAATAAATTTTTAATATTAGAATATATTAACGAAAATGTTTTTTTTGTAAAATTTTATAAAAATCCAAATAAAATTAAATACTATAGTCAGCATTCAACAAGCAGTAAAAGAATCGTCCAGCTGAGATTGAAAGCTCTGGTCGCAAGTGGGCCATTAAAAGTTTTTTTTTGGCTATTGCGGGTCCCACTTGTTACACTGACGTTACGGTGACACGGAAGGACAACTACTGACGCCAGACTGGCGACACCTGGCACTTATGTGGAATCTAATGCTGACATGGAAGTGTTGACTCCTTGTTTAAGATGACACGTCGACGAGGAGTGTGAAAGAGACAAACGTCGCGTGAAATTTGCGGGATTTTTGTTTATCCTTTTCAATCCCAAAACAGCGCGTGTTGATTACGCTCCGGTTAATAGTGAGCCCTATCATCGTGCATTAAATTGGTTTCATAATGTATTTTGTTGATATTAGGGTGGTTTCAATATTTTGTAACGTCCAATGACTTAGATGATGATAATTTTCAAGTTTTCACATTCCGAAACAATTGGGGTTTTCATTTTTCAGTTTGATGACTCAGTGACAAACTGACCACGTATTTTGAATGATTTTTTAATTTTATTTTATTTTAAATTTTATTCTGAATTATTATTTAAACCATATTACGTAATTCTGAATTTACTCTCACACTAATGACAATTATCTTTTGTGGCTAGCTTTGATTCACATTAGTGTGAGAGTAAATTTGACAAGTTCGTTTTTTTGTTTTGAGCTTTTCTAAATATTTGACTTTTGTTTTGTTATTTGTGGTTTGTATTACGTTTTAAGTAGTTCCCTGAAACTTAAGGTTTTCGCTTCTCTCTTTTGGATTTTTAATCTCCGGTAATATTTAGTGTTTCCGTGGGCATCTGTAATTTTTTCGACTATGTATCCTTTCCAGATAACAAAAAAAAAAATCGGTGGAATGACTGTTTGACCATGAAAGTTTTCAAGATCTTACATCCAAATATCAGTATAATTGGAGTTTTCAGTATGGTTCAATGATCACACATTTTACTTTTCCAACGACAGTATCAACCCAATTATACTGAAATTTATTCATAATTTCTCTTACGCCCAACGACAGTATCAACCCGCCGTATTGAAGGCTATATTATTGTTAAACATTGAACTCATTTTTATATAATTTTTTTTTTCCGAATTTCAGATTTAGTTATGAACTTATGACTTGATCATTTTCATAAAAAAGTTGGACAAGTTTTCTTTGCCCCAATTAGACATTTACTCACTCCGTCATGGTAGATTGAGGATGATACCTACAATAGGTATATTGCTGGATTGGGTTCTTGTGGAGAGGATAAGGAGTCCCATCTTGTTGTGGTAAGGTCGATGATCCAGTTGAAGGTTGATCGAGACAACCAAGTTTATTACAGATCCTGTTTGATCTCTCGGACCGACGCATGCAGTGCCGGTTTTAGCAGATGAGGATGGCAAATAATGTTGAGTTTAGGATACTACTAGTCACGTTTACTATCGAAAACAACATAATAGTCACTTTTACTATCAATAACTTGAATATTACAGAGAACATAAGACTATATGATAAAAGATTATAACAAAAAGAAAGCACTAAATGATAAAAGAGATAACTAACTAAATTTCCGTATAGCTAAACATATTTTTTTAAATAGTTGAAAAATTAATTATTGAATATTATAACAATCATAATCTTCAATGCGTGTTTTTGTTTTTTAATGTCACAATCCGAAATGACTATTTAAAAAGTTAGCATTCAAAAAAAGAAAGCACTAAATGAAACCAATTCTTTAGCTTGTAATTCTTTCCATGATCCGGCAACGGTGTCATCTTGCTTCCATATTCATCTTTGGTAGAGTGAAGGTTCATCATCTCTCTCATCTTTTGATCTCCTTCAAGCAAAAGGATTGGATCCTAAGTATCCTTCTAGAATCCTTCTCTTTTCATTTAGTTATCCAATATTTTATTTAGCTTGTTATTGTTATATTTGCATGATCTTGTAAACTCTTCTGTAGCATTTTAATAGTAAATCTTGTAAACTCTTCTGTAGCATCATATAAAGGTCGTTCCTTTTTGACTAAGATGGATGATCTCTGTTTTCTAGTCGTAACTGAATAATAACACAGAAATTTCCTTTTAACAAAAAAAAAAAACACAGAAAATTCCTTTAAATCGGGCATATTAATATCAGTATACCATTATCGGTAGCTTAATACTCAGTTCTACTTTGCTACGACTACAAAATATAAAATCGTTTTTACTAAATCATGCCAAACTTTTAAATAAACATCAATACATCCGATAAATAAACATCAATACTAATCTTATGACCCTTTCTCTTCCTTAAACAAAACATCAAAAGCTCTTCTAACGAAGGAACAAAATTCCTCAAAATCAAAACCTTCTCTCTTCCTCCATTGTCTCTCGTTGCTCTTTCTGATGAGTCATAATCATATATTAGTAGATTATCCGGGCTACGCTTAGAATTACTATTTATATATATATTACTGAACTATCAATTAAAAGTTATTGTAAAATTTTATGTTCAAATGTCAAATTAAATTAGGCAATGAAACAATATCTTTAGTAAATGTAAGAAGAAGTATATGATGGTAAATTGGCAATGACTTAAGAATTTGGCAATTGGAACTTGACAGTTTAAATGTTAGAGCTATTTTTATAATTTTTATAGTATATAACATTAAGTAATGATTTTATTTCATAAAAGTATTGGTTGATTTACGCATATATCACATGTAGTTTTCAGATTTCACATTTTCCGGCGGATATAAAAATCAATATGATATATATATTAGATTGTTTTTAATTTTTTAATTTAGCCTATCTTAAAAAGAAGAAATCATTGAGTAATTTTAAATTTAAATTTTAATATTTGATGATAATATGTTTTCCTATAATCCATGAGAAAAAAATACAGCAATATGATGAAGTTCAATTTTTGACTTTTTATTTTTTTTTGAAGATTAAAATTTATTGTTGACACTTAAATTTCAATCAATATTTAATTTTGTAAATTTTTTTTATTTTAATATAGATCATCCATATCAAAAGAGGTAGAGCTAACAGTTTTTAACCAAAGCCTTTTGTAACATAATTTAAAGATGCGGCACTCCTAATTTTGACTTAAATGAATCAATTTGAAAGTCATTATTTCATCATTACGTGGAAGATGATACCAATTAAGTATGTTTTTTTCATAATCATGTGGTTGTTGTTACTTAGAGGAATAAATAATAACCCAACTAAGTACATAAAGATGAAAATAATGACTTAAATAAAAAGAAAACTAAAATTTTCTCAGAAAACTACATAAATCATAAATTTACGGAAAACAAAGCAACATGAAAACTATTTAAAAGAAGAGA
>VBRH01000697.1:65452-83550 GCA_014578085.1 Cardamine resedifolia | reverse complement strand
TTTTTTTTTTTTTTGGAGAATAGACCCTTCCTAACGTAAATTAAACATGTGATCTTTAACATCTTTACGGTAATCAAGGGAATTAACCATTAGATTATCTCATTGTTAGTTTATGTGATATTTAAATTTCATGTAAACAAATAGAAGAGTATTAAGATCTTACACTTGAATCAGCTAGAATCATATAATAGCTCTCCGAGCATACCTATTTATTATCTTCTATATAACTATATAAGTGTTGTTCTCGTGAAGAAAAGATATGGACGGAGAAGAAGAAAAAAAAGACATTTTTATCTTCCTTTAAAATATAATAAATTGTATTATCTCTGTTTCACAATGTCACATCTTTAAAATATGCACACATGTTAATAATTTTGGTACAACTCCTAATGCACCTTTGTTTATATTTAATTACCACTTTGTTCTTTCATATTAATTTTAGTTAATAGGAATAAAAGTATAAATTTTGCATGAAAATACAAAATACGGTATATATCTTTGTGGAACAATTTGTTTTCCAAAACATACATTAGTAGTATGAATGGATGAAGTAATAAATAACTAAAATTCATTAAAATTAACTAAAAAAATTGAATTGAACAAGTGGATTTAACGGTAACTTTTGTGGTGGCGCTAACTTGAAATTCACTTTGAAAATTTATAGCATAAAAAAGTTAGTTTGAAAATTTATAGTAAAAGTAATAATATTTTTGATATTTAACACGGAAGTAACTATCACCTTAAAAAAATTTATAGAAGTTTTCCTCTTTTCTTCTACCCATCGTCCATTTGTGGTAGTTACACAATTCACAAAATAAAAATCACCAATTGACATTTAATGTAGGGATTTTAATGAAAAGAAAACCCTCAAATATTGAGTGACCTATTTTAAACCCAACATATGTCTCATTATAATGAACAACTGTTAACATAGGGCTGACGAGGGAAGAACTCCACTGCCTTACTGCTCTTTCGCCGAATCTCGGGAACTTTCGGATCAGCCTAGAACCATCGCCACGGGCCGATGTCTTGTTGAGAAACAGAGCATGCAATGATGAAGATTTTCATCGTTGAGATTCATCACCGCCGATGTTTAAATTTGTCGTGTCATACTTTGAGAAGAGGCTTCGATTCACCGTCTAAGTCACTGTTATAGACGGACTACGTCCCTTAAAGGAAGAACGACGATATTATTCTTCCACAAAGGAAAATAATTTACACCAAAGGAAAATCGAAGATTGAGTCACGGGAATTTCAATTTATCAACCATAGAAGAGAATCATGTTTTGATTGAAATTAATTGAATCAAAACTTGATTCAACCAATATGAAAAGTCAAGGCATGATCGAAACTAACATGCAAATAGCCAGAAAAAGAAATATTAACATACAAAAAAGGAGTAAAAACTCTCTAGAGTCTTTTTAATTAGCAAAAAATAAATTTTGAAACAAAGGTCACTAAAATAATCAATTTGTTTCTGATAGGAAAACAGAGCTACTAAATTACCATAATCGGAGGGATTAAAAGTTACTGTTTCATGCTTCTTCTCTCTTTCTTCTGTAATCTCTTCTACAGATAACAAGTTAAGAAAATAAGCATAAAGAAAAGAAAATACAGAACAGAAAAATCTAAACTCAAGTTCCTCTGCAGCCATTCTTCATCAATCCTGATTTGCCTGATGTAATAGTATAGCTGCCATTGAAACTGTCAGCTCCATATAACTCTCAAGAACTCAAGAGAGAGAGACGAGGCAAAAGATTCCACAGTGGTTAAACAGATGAGATGTTTTCAAACCACCATAGTGTTGTTCTCTCCTCTTCTTTCAAGAGAAGAAGACTCAGCAACATTTTCACCCATCTCTGTTCCATCTTCTTCTCTGTTTGCGTTTTCTTCACCGCTTACATCACTAATGCCCTTTCCTGCATCATCATCATCATCAACCTTTGATTCTTTATCTTCTTTCTTCACATCATAGCTCTCAGGTACCTCCTCACCACTCATAGCATTAGTTGTACAAATCTCTTCATGCAACTTAGACTTGTCTGTATCATCTAGCAATGACCCATCAATCTTGTGGATGTCTTGAGTCTCAGGCAATTGAGGGATGGTGTCACAAAGCTCCATGTCATCGACTTTGGTTACAGCATCGTAGAGATGTGTTCCATCGTACACTGAATTTGTATGGCTAAGTGGTAAATGCATCTGACCAACCTCAACCACAGGTCCAAACTGTGATTCATCTTCACTACCTCCATAATCTTCCATTGGATCAATACCTTTCCTTCTCTTTCCCATCCCTTTCCTTCTCACCCTTTCTTTACCGCGAATCCTTTTCCCATGTTCGTTCTGCTGCTGGCTTTCTGTTGTAATAGTTGTTACTCCAACTTGATCTCTCAGGCAATCTTGCGCAAGGCTAATAACCCGTGAAATCATGTTGCCTCTTTCAAGGTCCAAATCATGTGTTGCAAAATTCTCAGCCAACTCTAATATTTCCCTCACATTTGAAATCTGCAATAACAAGGCGGATAAAGTATTAAGATCATACCTAGAAACGTATTGTCAAAATGACCGACTGTTAACAAACTATTACCGTTCTTTGAAACTCGCTCGAGAGAGAGATGGGCCTTCCCACAATTTTGCGGGTAATTCCTAGATACCACCTCGTGTAATCTGCTTCATCAACACCTAGAACATCATCAGGCACAATGTTCTCCCACCGCATTTCCCATTCGCTTAGCTCTGCTTCCATTTTAACCGACAGGTCCACCCCTCCATCAACTCCCCGAGACTTTCTTACCCACCTTTGTACATCTTCTGGGATGCCTTGAAACAAGCCGAATTGTTTGAGACAGCGATCAGGAAGGTGTCTCTCCGCCTTGTCAAAAGATATCAGCATTGTTTTCGATCTACCCAACTGCAGAGAGTTTCTGATATGTTCTGGTATGTATCTACCATCCATATTTTCATATGGCAGCCACTCAACCTGAAGATATATCAGCAACATGACACAAAAAAGAAGTATACGCAGAAGAGTAGCTGGTGAATATGAAAGATCAACAAGCTTACCTCACATGGCTTCAAGACGTCCAATGCTTTCCGGTAAAAGACCACATCACGGTTTGCTGTTGGACCATTTTGCTTCCCCTTCCATCTAAGCACAAATGGGAAATGATCATGGACAGGCTCACGGTTCAGCTTTGGTCGGCCAATGTTTAAGTGATAGTAACTCCAACACTACACAAAACAAAACAAAAAAAACAAAAAGGAAAGACGATTAAGAAATTTCAGTCGCTGCATTCGATTCCATAAATATTCAAACTGTTGAAACTAGAAGTAACATTCTCCTGCATAAACAGTTTAAGAACAAGAAATGAAAAATTAATGCACCTGTAATAGCGTCAAGCAACCACATATAGTGCTCTGGGATTTAACAGAAGCATTCCCAAGTGCCCTATACAAGAAAGCCAAAGCAGCAGCACCCCAAGCAAATGTTCCAGCATCGTCAAAATCCTCAAACAGCGGAAGATACATAACAGGCACCTTATTTCCAGTAGTAGTAGAGAAAATCGTACTCCCTACTAAGTACAAGAGGTAAGCCCGTGTACATCGCTCAACTTCTTCATAAGATGCATCATCAGGACAACCAGAAAAATATTCTTTCAACCAGCTAAGCTTAACCATCCCACCACTAGCGTAATTAGAATCTGGCGCCAACCCTAAGTACCTCTCACACACCGCAGAACAAGTTGTATATGTTACTCCAATAACAGGTTTACCATCAATCCCTAGTCCAAGTAACAAAGCAATGTCCTCAAGAGTCACAGTCATTTCCCCAATAGTGAAGTGAAAAGTATTGGTCTCTCTCCTCCAACGCTCGACCAACGCAGAGATAAGAGGGTTGTCAAGACTAATAGCAGGTATCCGTCTCAAATACCCGAAACCGGCTCTTTCAACCAATTCAATCTGCTTAGGACTAAGCTTCCATTCACTCAACTTTGAAGTATGCTCATGACACCTTAACGCACCTCGCTCCTAACAAGTTTGCAAAAAAAAACATGAATCCAATAAACAATACTAAGCAAAAAGATCCAATTTTTATCACAATTTCCACAAATCAACTGAAAATTATCTAACCTGACCATCCCAAACTGCTGAAGAAACATGTTTCTCTTGATCATAAAGCACAATGTCCTTAAGTGGACCAGGATTCGTTAAAGCATCCATAAGAATCAACACTTCACCTGCAACAAACCCCAAATCTTCAAACTTTAATCAGAGAATGTTCCAAATCTTCAAACTTTACAGAAAATTTATTGATCCAATTCAACATAACGAAACCCTAAAAAATCCAATCTTTCAAATGTTAAGGCCAAGGCCAGAGATTTCATTGTTTTCATTGATACAGAACATAAAAGAGAAAACTTTTAATTAAATTGTTATATATATTCATTGTTTCGGTTACAGAGAAGAAACGATATTGGGAAACAGAGATTTAATAAACGTTTAATTATGAAACGACGCCGGAGTAGGGAGAGGGAGAACAAACCAGAAAAACAGCGCGGAACAGAGGACGAAGAACTTTGAATGAATCAAAACGACGACGGAGTGAGGAAAAGGAGATGTGAAAGGCTTTGAAGACGATCCAAGATTTGTACGAACGGAGCCAAGCTAATAAAAAACCCTCAAAACGACGGCTTCCTCGTCGTAAGGGATAATGCCTCTCTTCTCTCCTTTTTTTTTTTTTCCTTAAAAAAATTAAATATTTTTGACGATGTATAGCATATAAATATGGGCTTTTACTGGCCCATTAACTTAAATTGCGTAAGAGTTAGGGAAAGCCTTGGTGTTTCTCTGAGCTTTGTTCTCCATTTATTTTTCCCATCTTTTTGAATGTTGATTCATTACCATAACTCCTATTTGTGTGCGTAGAATTTTTTTTACTACACTAAATCCATTAATGCTTTGTGGTACGGAATTATTGGTTGATTATTTGGAGTAAAATATCTTTGCGAACAAAAGTTAGGAGAAAACCAAATGCTTAAGGTTGAATGATTGAATTTAGTAAATGAATTTACAATGGATTGATTTTGAGGTATTGTAAAAAAACACTTTAATGGGATTTTCAATGAATTTTGTCAAAATGATAATAGTCAAAAAGCTCTGATTTGGATCTTTCCAATTTTATGGTAATTCTAATTTCTTTCAAATAAAAATATCTGAAAATTATGGTAAATTTTAATAAACAAACATTTAGTGGAATTGAGAATTAAATAAAACTAGAAACAGACATGTTTGATACCGAACGGGATAAAATTTACAAATAATATATACCGTATGCGCATATTGATCATGTCTATAATGTTAGTAGTTACAGTTTGTTTTGTATTTGATTGGGTTTCGATTTATAGAAAAGTATATTAGTGTAATGTTTTTGGGGTTCGATTTATAGAAGAGTACGGTGGTGTAACGATTTTGCGTTTTTATGAGTATAGTTTGTGTTAGGAATTATTTTTAGAATTAAATTAGTAGATCAGTTGTTAATAGTATAGATTAAATCACAGTAATTAATTTGACTAATAAAATATTAGACGAGTAGCATATAAAATATTAATAGACATAAATTTTTTTTGTCTGATAAATATATACATAAATTGTTTCAAAAAGAGTACGAGGAAAGAGTCTTCCAAACAACTATACTATTATTTAAAAATTATTTCATGTTTGTCTGACAAACTTTAACAATCTTTTATGTGTAGTTCAAATTTCCTTAGCTAGGCCGCAATATTTAAAACAAAGATAAATCAATGTTACAGTTAAGAAACAATTTGTAGTTGTTAGCTGCTTAAATGAATCTTAGGTGCTAACCTGGACGAGTTTTGACTTTATATTTTTGAACACCTCTTTGTAAACCACATTCATAGTTTTTTCTTGTGGTTTTCCATCTTTATCTACAATTAACACCTTTAATCATTTCTTCGACGTTACTCTATGATACGAAAACATAGAGTTGTCCATGTGAAAAACACGGTCTAGGCAAATAGAGTCCAACTCTTCCAAAGATTGCCCCTGGCTATGTCAACAGCTATGGACAACTGTCTTCTTCGAATTTTGAAAGGAAGCTTAACATCTGATGATGTTATTAGTAGCCTAGGAATAAGAACTGTATCACCAACTTTGTCTCATGTTATGACTCTAGCTTCAATAATAAACTCAGCCATTTTCGTAATCTGTATCCTTGTTTCATTCATTAAACCACCTCTAGGATATATGTTTCTAAGCAACATAATTGGACAACTAATCTTCAGTCTTAGAGTATGGCTTGGCAATCCACTAACCTTAACATTGTTGAGAAAATCTGTAGTCAGAACATGACTGTTTGCAGAACTTGTGTCTGAAGGATCTAATGAATCCGAACTTAAGAAGACTATTTCCTCACCTATTGTGGTCAAAGAAAATGAATGTCAAAAATAATACATAAATACTAAAAAAAATTGATTTTAATAATTAGTACTAACCTTTCAAATTGTCAAGCATGTAGTGATTTATGATTTTGACATCTTCATTGGTGGGACATAAAATAGCTCTTGTCTGATAGAATTCGGGTTCAATGTTTTCTTCTAACAATTAAGGATCTCCATAAATCTCTCTGGTGATTGAATCAATAGGATCATTTGACTGAGTAATAAGAAACTCTTTTGGTATATCTATAAGAGCTTCTCCATCATTAGGCTCTGCAATTTTCCCATCGTCAACCTTTAATATCCACTTTGAAAATTCTTTTACATCTTTTGCCTCATCTTCACTTAGATTAATAGAAAGCAGACGCATATTTTTGGTCAGATTGATCACATTGCAATTATTCCAATTATACAAAGAATTTAGTGAAGCCATAACTATTTCTGTCTTACTACCACCATTTATCACATGAAGAATTTGATGAAATCTCCTCCAAAGACAACCACTTTACCACCAAATATCTTGCCTTCGAAACATCCAATAATGTCATTTAAACTTCTATCCAATGATTCAAAACAATATTTGTTTATCATCGATGCTTCATCCCATATGATAAGTTTTACTTCTTTTATCAAATCAGCTTGATCTGAACCCTTTTGCAGTGCACATGTATATTCATCCGGATTAATGGGATACCAAACCGAGAATGAGCTGTCCTACCACCTTCTAACAATAGAGATGCAATACCACTTGAAGCAACATTAAGTAATATGTTACCTTTGCATCTAATTGCAGCAGATAAAGTCTTTCAGATGAATGTTTTACCAGTTCCCCCAAATCAGTTGACAAAAAATACACCTCCTTCTTCTTTCTTCACCGATTAAGTATATCATCATATATCTTCTTTTGCTCAGGAGTCATCATCTTGATCCATTTCTCGTTATTATCTTTCATATCCTCACGGTCATATGATTTTTATCGATAATCAACGTATTTGTGGATTAACATTATCTTCAGGTAAAAAAAGCATACAACTATACACTTCCAGTGAGCTACCTTTACCCTTTAAGATTTTATCACTCTCTATGAGAGTATATCTCCTTTTATCCTCGTCAGATAAAATGAGTTCTGTAATGATATATAAGAAAAATGCACTAGTGTAAAATTTATCTCAGTTCTTATATTCTTTACTAACATAAAAAACATTCATTATAAAGAAGATAAATTACCTGGACGTTTATATAAATCTCTCTTCTGGTTTTCAATATCTTATGATAATAACTCCCAAGTATTTTCCCAAACAACCTCTGGCTCAGATAAACTTTATGATTCGAGCATGATAACAGAAAAGCGGTTGCAGATAACTACCAGTAGCCCAAAAACTTGACCTAACCAGATCATCAATATACTCCTGGTTATTTTCTAGCAAACCTAATGCAAAACATGTTTCCTTGTATCTTTCGTAGACAACACCCTCAACAGTTTTTAGATCGTCAAAACTTGTAGGTCATTATTGATGGTTGAGAAGTACTCTCATATAATAACATTCTTCAATGTTACGTGGATTTATTCTTCCAATAGATCCTGATTTTTGTTTTCTCAACCTGAATTGTTTTTCTTTCCCTTCCCAATTAAAATACTCTGGTATTTGCTCATAAGTCAACTTCCTTTCAAGTTTACTAATTTTATTCAACTCAAACCACGCCAAAAACATAGAATTATCCACGACTTTCCGATTTAAAACTTCTTATACTTCATCACCACCTTTAAAATATATTAGCTGCTTCCCTGGTAGATGAAAAGATAATCTCTGAATTCCTACTGAACGATGATGTATTGAATATTTTAGAATTCTCCATGCTGCTTCACATGCATAAACATACCTGCCAAAAAATTTTAGCATAAATTATTTACAAATAAAAAAAAACAATATTTTTCTTCGATTTGATAATAGAAAAAAAAAAACTAACCTGCAATCAAAGAAATCTTGAATGTCATTTCTCTTATTTACATCTCCACTGTTTAGATCAGGTAGATTAATTTTAGGTTTTCCCTGAGCATCCGTAGACGTACTAGCTCCTTTAGTTGGCTCAATAACAACCGAAACACGATATGGTCCTTTCAAAATATACTTAAATAAGTATTTAACAGAACCAGTTTGTTGTACCACTCCACGTTGATATGAGCTATACTGCAACGATAGTACTTTGTTATATGACATAACATATCTATTATCATATTGAAAACCATTCTTCTCCACATAATGTCATGTTTCTCTTCTTCGGTAAATTGGAAAACCCTCTATGTTAAGAAATGTTACGTCAACATTATTTTTAGGAAAACCCTCAATAGCAAGAAATGTTTCGTCAACATTATTTTTACGAAGTTGTAAAGGACATGCTAACTCAATCGTGTACATAGTTATACAACAAACAATAGCAAGTTATTTGTGTAAATATACTTATGTATAATTAAGGTATAAAATCACCAAGTTAAAACAACTTACAACATATGGTCTTTCCTAACAAATGTTTTTTTTTTTTTTGTGGAATCGTCCATAAACGAATCAAGCTTCATATTGAAAATTTTGCATATAATTTTTTGCCAATGTTCAAACTTCAATATACGTTCCTCGCAAAATTGTCTTATCTCAAGCCACTTTGGATTGCATGTAAACGTGATGAACAAATATGGAAATCCAACTTTCTTACATATTGTCATTGCATCTAAATACATATTTCTCATGTATCTTGGACCACCTACAAAAGATGCTGGCAAATAGCATGCTTTCCCTTGATTATGCATGTCAGAATTACCCTTTCTGATGCTTCTTATACAGAATCGTAGTTTACAGCTCTAATACTTGATTGATTAAATTTCAAATACGATAGCCTATTACTCTATATCGATGTAAAACCATCGACCAAGAACTGTTGAAACAGCCTTTTAGAACGTAAAAGATTGTGAGACTCATTTTTTCCTTTCTTGTATATGAAATGTAAACCATTGTCTCATACTTATATCTGGTTATGTATCATTTTTGGAGGCTAACGTATGCTAATCTTAATAGTATTGGAATATAATATAGTTAAAATAACTATTATTGTTTAAATAAGAACATGTGTATTGGTGAAATACCAGTGTCAAATTGATTACGGTATTGTTTTAAATATTGCTTTCATATTTGGGGTAAATTGGGGTAAGATGTTTTTAGTGTTAAGCAGATTAAGAATTTTTATAACTCATTTGATATTTTAAGTGGAGGAAATTGATGAAATCTAACAAATTTTTCTTGGAGTTTGTTGTTTCTGTAATTGGAGGAGCTGGTTATATAAATGTATTCCCTTCGATAGCTCCTAATTCGATTTAGTATCATTGGTAATACTTAAAATTTGTTTCTTTGATCCGAATTTGCAGGTAAACTCAAGAACATAAAAAAATGCAGGCCATTGATCAACTACAACTCACTCTTTTGATGTTTTTTTGTTTTTGTGGGAAACTCTTTTCTAGTGAGAGAGGAGATAAGCTCAGTTTATACGATTATATAGCTTTTTTTGTGGTCTTATAATTCATGATTATTAAGAGAAGTTTCAATTAATCTCAAGTTAATTGGATTCTGAGTTATAGAAGAAAGAAAGAAAGGTACGTATTTGTTGTGGATCCTATTTTGCTATATATTTCTTCTTGCAATTGATGAAGTTAGGCGACTGAGCAAATTTTATGCTTTTTTGTTTATAAGCTATCAAAAATCTGGTGGGAAGTTAGTGTATCAAATTATTTGTTTATTGATTTTATAGTGTTTAGGATGCTTGAAGAACGATATTAGACATTCAAATCAAATGAATTCATATTAATAAAATATGTCTACAAAATGTGTTTTCATATGTAGATTTTAAAACGAATGTGTGAACATCAAACTATGAAATAAACTTAGACATAATGAAATAAACTTAGACACCAAATCCGTTTTTTATATCTCACGGTGATAAAAAAAACAACCAACAATATAAAACTAAAATATATTGGATGTGATCTAAATTTTAATATGTTAATAATGAAATTGTAATATAGAAGTTTAAATTAATTTACTGATGTAGAAAAAAAACTTAACTATTTAAACTATTTAAACAAACTAACTAATTTAAAAACAAATTTATGTCAATGACTATTTTTCTAACGAAACATGCTTTGTATTTCTTTTCTTGAAATAATTTTGATATATCATTAACAACAAATAATTTAATATTTTGTTTAAATATAATTTATTTATAATGACAGGTCCTAACCTAGTTTTAAGTAAAAAGGTTTTTGCTTTTGAATGATTAAATTCGTTAAGTTAAATAATTAATGAGATACGATTTTGATTGTAGGGAATTTTAAACGAAAAGGTTTATGGTAAAAAAAAAGGTTTATGGTTTTGAAAGATTAAATTTATTTAGTTTCTTAACTGAAAACAAAATAAAAATGATGCGAGAAAATATGGTAACAACACCTAACCCATTGATAACTTTAGACCTAAAAATGATAATTTTGTTCTTAGTTATTGTTTCTTTTTATTTTGTTATTATATACAAATTAATGTCTGTTCAAAATTATTTATTTTTGGTTTTTTATTTTGTTATTTTATACAAATTGTGTATAACATATTTCAAGGCTGGATACCAATACAGTTTGGACAAATCAAAATCCAAAGGAAAAATCCGATTTCGAATGTATTATCCCATGACTATTTAATTACAGAAACACAATAGAACGTGCTACATAACGCCACAGTGTCTCATACCAATGATAATAAAACTTGAGATATGTAAGATTCGTACCAAACCGGTTATGATTTAAATCAATCGCATTATTTAACTTTGTCAAGTTGGAATAAAAAAACTACAAATTTTCTTCCTTTTAATTTACGTATTATCATTTCCATTTCTACAAACCGATACTAAAAAATACACCATATAAACTTACCTAAAGAAAATTTTACAATAATTTTTAACAAAAAAAAAAAAAAACATTACAATAAGATTAAATACGCAATTTTTTTAGTAAGTTCTTTTTTTCTCTGCCTGAATTAAGAGCTGTTTAAAAAATCCTGAAATTTGAAAAAAAAAAAAGAGTAGAAAAATCAATAATAATGAAGAAACTTTACAATTAGGCTATGTAACAATTTTTCTAATACTACTATTAATTAAACCACTAAGTAAGACAACTCTCTATTATTCTTCCTCTTCTTCAAGTCAAACACCACGATCAAATTGTATTAATTAGTGCCACCTATAACAAAAAAAATATTAATGTCAAAATTAATCTCTATGTTAATGTCATCAGTTCAAATAATATCGAAGTATATTATTTAATTAGACCATGTTCTAAAATCTGCATTTTAATATTTTCTTTAAAAAGAATAGAAACACAAAGAATGAAAAATTACCTTAGGTCTCCAAAGAAAATCACCACCACCACTTCCTGTTGCTTGTCAAACTGTAAAGAAACATTTATCAACATTAGTCATAATAATAATTAAATATCCAAAAACTTTTACTATAAATATGCATACAATGAAAAAATAGATATGAACATAAAAAACAAAATAAGTGACTTTGTTTGGGATGTTGCATTGTGTAAAAAATGTCTCTTAATATAGTGAATGAGATTAATAGTTTGTATAGTAAGGTGAAACATTTAATTGATAATATTCTAATTAAGTCTAGCTAATATTACGTTGATGGGTAGATTTTATTAGGCACTATTTTAATTATAACAAATCAATGCTTTTCAAATGTTTAAAATAATACCATAAATGCTTAAATCAAGATTTAAAAGATTTATAATATTCCAATTAGATATGTATGTGTAACTAATTGATTCAGAGAGTAAAAACAGTTATTATATTTTCTATATTTTCTATTCTATTTTTAAAGGAAAATTTTATAAAAATACATCAACTATTTATCGATTTCCATAAAAATACATGAACTTTTAAAGTACCCACAAAAATACATGAATTATTTTTTTCATCCATTAAAATACACAAACTCTTAAATTGTATCTATTAAACACTCATGAATTAATGAAAATAATATTTATTAATTTTTTAACTAAAACATTTTTAAAAATTTGAAAATACATATAAAATCCTAAAACAGTTATAACAAAATTGCAAAATAGCATATTATTCAATGATTCAAAAAATAAATACTAAAATTGTAAAATTTTGGACTTGTAAATAAAAAATATCAAAAACATATAAAATTCCTACTACTCTCTAAAAATTCAAAACAAATTCTAAAAGCTAAAATATAAAGTTTTAGATTCATAATAAAATTCCAATAATATAGTTATCATTTTTTTAAAAACATTTTTTGAATTAGCACCATTAAATAATATTATCTCTTAACTATATAATTGTACAAATATATTCTTTACTAAGTTACTTAGATAAGAGTGTTATGTGTAAATATAATAATATAATAAGTTGTATATAACTCTTTACGTGTTGATGTGAAAAGATTATATATATATATATATTTTATTTCAAGTTTTATCATTTTATAATTTTTTAAAAATATTAGGAATTTTATCTGTTTTTGATATTTTTTATTTACAAATATAAAATTTTACAATTTCAATATTTATTTTTTGAATCATTTTAGAATATGCTATTTTCAATTTTTTTTTAATTTATTTAGGATTATATTTGTATTTTTGAATTTTAACAAACAATTGTAGTTAACAACATTAATAAATATTGTTTTCATTAATCCATGAGTGTTTAATGGATACAATTTAAGAGTTAGTGTATTTTAATGGATGGAACAAATAATTGATGTATTTTTATGGGTACTTTAAAAGTTCATGTATTTTGATGGAAATCGATAAATAGTTGGTATATTATGGAAATCGATAAATAGTTGGTATATTTTTATGGAGTTTTCCCTTTTTTTTTATTAGTGATATGTCAATATTTTATTTATTAATTACATGCCACATGCACTTTTAATAAATCAAGAAACAATTCTAAATAATTCACATCAAATGAATTTAGTATAAAGTTTAAACTTTCAACTTGAAGACTTTTGAGTTCTAGATCTATGATTTGTGTTATGAGAATTGTATACTTGAGTTAAATATCCGAGTTGACTAATAAGACAAAAGTCTAGAATTAATTACAAGAATGCAATTGTGTGCTTTGTTAAGGAGATCAACTTATTATCGTTTCCATGTAAAACACAAACGTTTTTAAATTAGTTACATATTGGAATACACATATCTTCATGAAGTATTAAGAATGAACAACAAGTAAAAATCTTTATCTCCAAGTAACCAAGATGATCGAATTAGCAAGATCAGATTTATCGAATTAGAAGGATATGCATATGATAAATTTATGACCTTTTCACAAATTTTTTAGAGATGCTCTCAGAGATTGTTATTAGAATGATAATCGATACTAATTTTCTGAATGGAAGAAAAGATTTGTTTTATCTCTAAAAAATTAGTTTTATTTTACAAGTATAAATTTTCTCTCTAAATTATTATTAAGTGATGTTGAAGTTATTTTAGTAAAATAATATTAATTTTTAAAAGGAAAACAAAAATAAGGTATTTTCAAATTATAAAACATAAGTAAGGCATTTATTCTAAAATTACTCAGTCATAAATTGTCTTTTTCTTTTCATTATCACCTCCAAAATTCACTTCTTCTTTTTCCCAATTCTTCAATCTCAATTTCGGCATTATACGACTGAATTATCCTCACCTTCATACAAAATTAGTGGCCAATTTACATCTATTCCCTTTTGTAGAGAGAATTATTAATAAAATAAGACTATTAAGTGAAAATTAACGTAAATAAATGGAAAAAGAAATAATTTTTAATAGAGTTGCTCTGATTTTGTACTTGCTAGATTATTAATAATGAAAATTTTAACAAGATAGAATTAAGTATCTTTTAGTACTACAAAATATTCCTTCACTAAAATTGACTGTTTTAATGTGAAAAATATTTCTAACAAATCGTTATTCCATACTTATGAAACATCAAAACAGTCTCCTACTAGTGTGATAATAACGATATGATAAGATTGGTTCGCATGTATTCTTAGAGTTTTGCATGATGGTGGCTATTATACCTTTGTGACATATCATCAAGAAGGTGGTAATGTCAAAATGACTTACTTCGCCAACAAAGTTTACATTTGGAGAGCTTTACGTGGATTTTCAAAGCAGGAGGCAAAAACAAAGCGGTGTGGGCCAAAAGGAAGATGTCAGAAGAAAAAGCGAAAAGTTAGAGTAAGGGTGAGGAAAAAGAAAGCAAGGAGAACTTGTGTTCGTTTTACTTTTGTTTGATTTTAGATAGATGCAGTTTTAGTTACTTAGGTCTTAATCACCATCTTCGCTTGCAAGAAAAAAACTGAAAAAATGAAGAAATAGCGGATAAGAATTAAAAATAAAAGAAATTTTATGTTTCATCATAACTTTTAAAACCTTTAAAATTAGGGGTTTCTTAAAGGAAAAAGAAAGGCTAATGAATAGTTTATTTTGTCTATATTTAGAATGCATAGAAAATGATTTTTTCCCTATGTACTATATATATATATATTAAAAGAGAAAAATACTATACTCTCTATATCCAAACACTATTTTAATTAAAGAGAACAAAAATAGATTGTTTTATCATTGCATCCAAACACTATTTATCACTATTTATCCAAACACTATTCATGGAAACTAACATTGATTTCAACTTTTCTAAAACCTCTCTACCTAATTTAAACCAAGATATTGGAAAAAAATATTATGAATCTCCTTTCAGCTTTATTTGATCTTATTTTAAAATTATTTTGAATTATTATATAATAAATATAATTAATAAAATTTTAAAAACTTTTCTGCATATACTATGATTCGAATTTTAAAAAATGACACATATTATTCAATCGTTGAATAAAAAAGTGTGTTGGTTCAATGTCCCACTTCGGCTAAGAAATTTGGGCAATAGTTCATAATCATATTATAATATAAACCAAAATAATTTTAAATACAAATGAGCAGGAAGTTTGACTTATCATGCATCAAAATTTAAAAATTTTATTCGGTTTAATCTTGTTCTTTATTTGAAGAAATTTAAACTTTTAAAAAATTTCAAAATATTATAAATATTTAAACTTTGAAAAAGTTTCAAATATTATTAATATATATTTAAACTCTATTTATCATTTAAAATATTACTAAAATTTTAACTCTATAAATATTTATAATATTTTTCAAGCATTATTATGATATGACTAAGGTTGGTAAAGATGGTTATGACTTGTATAGAAGAAGATAATCTACTAATTATGTTGAGAAGAATGGTTTTAAGTGTGACAATAAATATGTTGTCCCTTATAACCAATCATGTTCTATCAAATACCTTTTGAACTACCTCAACAAGGCCCTGATCGTGTTTATGCAGTTTCTTTATATATTGTGATTAAAAATTTTTAAAACATACATATATTACTCAATTGATGAAGAACAAATTGTGTTTGTTCAATGTCCCACATTGGCTAAAACATTTAGACAATAGTTCAAAGTCATATTATAAAAAAGACCAAAGTTATTCAAAATACGAATGAGCAGGAAAGTTGACTTATCAGACATCCAAATTAAAACAATTTATTCGGTTTAATCCGATTATTTAGTTGGATAAATTTAAACTTTTAAAAAGTTTCAAAACAATTAAAAAGTTTCAGATATTATAAATATTTAAATTTTATTAAAATTTTAAAATATTATAAATATATATTTAAACTCTATAAAACATTTAAAATATTAAGAATCTATAAACTCTATAAAAATTTTAAGATATTTGTATTTTTTAACTCTATAAAAACAAGAAATCTCTATATTATTATTTGAGAAATACATTTAGAGAATTAATTTATATTTGTTAGTTATTATAAAATACAACTAAAGATATACTAATTTTTTTTTAATACACTAAGAATAGAAATGAGATTCAAAATAAATTGATTGGGTCATAATGATCAGCGGATTAGTAAAATCTTTACACGTGTATCGCGTTCTCTTATTTAATCCCTTAACTGTTGGACTAAAATGAACAAATCCAAAACATGTAATTGTATAAAAAAGATTGTGTACAAGACGGAAACTTCCCAATAGATACTAGACACGACGGGTTTCCGTCATAAAATGGATATGTCAAAGAAAAATGTTGGAAAACTAATTTTATAATATAGACTAGTATATATCTTATTAGAAGTATTTATTTATAATAATTAAATTTTACTTATTAATATTTATTTTTAAAACAAATGGACTAAAAAATCAATCGAAAACGGATAATTATATAACAATGATCGGTTACGTGATAGAAAGTTCTTGACGAATATGAGACAAGACGAGTTTTCGTCCTAAAATGGACATGTTTAAGCAAGTTAAACTTAAAAGTATACTTACGAAATATAATTATTTATAAGCAATAAAAAAACAAAAAAAATGACAAATTTTATATTATATTAATTGATCCGCGGTGTACCACGAGTTCAAATCTAGTATCATTATTAAAAGAGAAGTACAATATAGTTAATGCCCAATGTTTTTGAGAGTATTTACTAAACATGCCAATGAGATATTTAGTTAATATTATGGGCTCATTAAAGGTCATTTGGTATTAAAAAATTTCGAATTCTCATCATGCCAGTTCAAAATTAAGAAATTGACCCGTAATCAATAAATTTACTCAAAAATTTCTCTTTTTAGCATATATTCCGAAAATATATCAATTGAGACTAATTAAAAGCACAAACCCATGATTCTTCTATCACCTATGTATGAACTTATTTTCAAATTATTTTTAATTTTTATATAATAAATAAAAATTTAGATTTTTCTGCATATGTTGTGATTCGAATTTTTCATAAAAATAGACATATATTACTCATTCGATGAAGAAGAAAAATGTGTGTTCAACGTCTCACATTGGCTAAAAAATTTGGGCACTGGTTCATAGTCATATTATAAATTTAAAAAGGACCAATATGATTCTAAATAACAATTAGCACTAAAAGTGTAACATCCGTAATCCATTAATTGGATTTTTAATTGCAATTAATTAATAGTCAGAAGACTATTGGTGCAATTAATTGAAAGTGTAGGGACTTGGGTTGCAATTTTGGGAAACTTTTCTTCTTCTTCTTCTTCTTCTTCTACGCGTGAGTTTTCAGTTTTTTTTTGGGAAAAATTGATCTTGTTGAGGCGTGAGAGAGAGAAGAGAAGAGAGAAAGAAGAAGTTGGAGTTGTGATCTTGCGAGATCAAAGAGGTTTTAAGCTCGGGAAAGCTTAAAGATCGGATAGAAAAGCTTAAAGTTGACGTGAGCTAGTGAGGAGCGTGTTGATCGTTCTTGAGCTCGGGAAGTCCATTTCTTGCTAGATCCGTCGAATCTAAGGTGAGTAGGGACCAAGGGTTGCTAATTAAGCTTGTGTGGGGAAAGGGTAGTTGTTTTCTCCCTTTTGTTAGATTTTGTGAAAATCTTGCGGGGTTTGATCGGGGAGGTTTGCTCGGCTGTGAAGGCCTTGAAACCTTAGATTTGAATGTATGAGCTTGGGTAAGCTTGTTTCGTGAAGTTCCATAGCTTGAT
>VBRH01000697.1:44905-60350 GCA_014578085.1 Cardamine resedifolia | reverse complement strand
TGGAAGAGTTGAGCTCAATGCAAGATTGCATTGGAGCTGGTTTTCACAACTCGTGATCTAAAGATGTGTTGATGGCTCAGGTTCGTTCAGCGGTGTGAACCGTCATAACGGAAGTGCATTGAACATAAGTTGAATGCTGAAAGAATCAAGCAGATTTATGTTGTTTAAACTGCTTAGAAGGTACTCTCTCCCTCTCTCTGAAGTGTTTGCAGATTGTTTGGCTTGATCATCATGTTCACAGGTGGAGATTTGTGAAGATGAGAACTTGATTTTATATTCAAGTCAAAGCAAGGGTCAAAGAAAATGAAACTATAGTTAAGTGTGAACTAAACTATGGTTGGGTCATAGTTTTGGGCCACAAAGAGGAGCCTATGTGTTGACACAAATGCTGGCACAAGAAGTACAATGTTGTCTTCTTGCATTTATAACAAAGCTTAAGGCTGTTTGTCCAAGTTACAAAACGCACAAAAAGGAGATATCTTTGGCGTTTTGGAAAGCAGCAACTAGGTCTGAGGTTGTCACCTCTATATAAGCTGACTTGAAGACTGGGAGAAAGTGTGGTATGAAACACACAACACATGTTGTAGGAGAGAGAAAAAGCCATTGTTAAAGGCATAAGCTTTTAGTCTTTTTCCTTAGTAGAACAGAGTATTAGCGTGTGAGAAAGTAGATGATTTCACGTTGTAATAGCTCTTGTATCTCTGTTCGTTTCTAGTGGATTCCGAGCTGAGACTCGGCCCAGACGTAGCATCTATCAATGTGAGCTAGGTAAACAAATGTTATGTGTGTTCTCTCTTCTCTCAAAGTCTTTGTTTTCTCTGCATTATTCCTGTTTCATTTCCATGTGTTAGTTAGACTCTGTTCTGCATCAAACTACTTCAGTCTTGGTTTGCTAGCTTTTATGCTCTTAAAGGTGACGTTTTTTTAGCCTCTCAAACCTAACAGCAATCTTTGAATAGTTCAAAGGAATAAGAAAGTACCATGAGAGTGAATTGATATCCCATGTCTGTTAGTATTGAAAAAGCAGAGAAGGATGATGCACACAAGAGTTAACGAGGTTCGGCAAAGTGCCTACGTCCTCAAACCACCAACTAGATTCACTTAGACAATCTTACAACAAGAACTTGTCTAATTGGTATTACACGATACTAAAACACCCCTTAGCTCGTCACTAAACAATATCTAGCTACACACAGTCGTGGAAGAACCAGACCTGTGTTTCAACAAGTAACTCGACTTGCCTACAACTCACCGAAACCAATGAATCAAATTTCTATCTCTCTGTTCGGCTAAACCTAACATCACACACCTCCCTTGTATATATACTCATATACCTATGAGATATGTCTCCCTAGATTTAATCAACAAAAAGGAATTTATCCTCTTTAAATAAAAGTACTAAATCTTCATATAAAAATCGGATTTTGTCTCAATTGCTGGAACAGGCAAAAAATCCGATTTTTTTGCTTTCTTCGCTAGGCTCCATGAATGCAGGTAGTGCTGCAAAGTGAGTTACCTCCTCTTCATCATCAGTTTCACTCTCACTACAATCTATATAGGAATTCCCTTTTCTCTTCAAAATATTTACACACTCTAATTTTGTGTGTCCGTACCCCTTACAACCTACGCATTGAATCTTCTTCTTTTTCTTGATGATACTTGGACATTCAGACTTGATATGTCCAAATCCTCGACATTCATTGCATTGTAGTCCGCCTCTTCTTCTTCCCACGTTTTTGTATGAGCCATGATCATTTACTAAGGATTTCTTATCCTTTTTTCAACTTCTTTAAGAAGTTTGCCAAACATCTTCACAAGTGAGCCCATTGATTCCTCTAAGTTTTGTATTCTCAACTTTTCATCACTCACATGTAGAACATACTTATTGGGATTGTCTAAAGCAGCGTCCTTACGATCTATCTCATATGCTTGTAGCCTCCCCACTATTTCATCAAATGGAGTCTCATCCGTGTTAAGAGCAACCCCATAACCACTTTTTGTGACTCAAATCTCTTAGGTAAACACCGCAGTAACTTCTTGACAAGTTTCTTATCATTATAAGTCTTCCCAATCACATGCGCTTCATTAGCAATAGCACACAACCTATCACTAAAATCTATAACACTCTCATGCTCATCCATTTGTAGATTTTCAAACTGAGAAGCTAACCTATCAATTCTTGATCTCTTCACACATGTGGTTCCTTCAAATACTTTTTCTAGTTTGTCCCACACCTCTTTTGCTAATGAATATCCTTGAATCAACTTGAATTGATTCTTGTTAACAGAAGTAAAAATATAAGATAAAGCTTTTGCATTATACCTTGACATACTCTTCTCGTTTTTTGTCCATTTACTCTTCGGTTTGGTGACTATAGAACCGTCTCTTTCAACAAGTTTTGGAACTTCATAACCATCTTCCACTGTTGTCCAAGCATCCTCATCAATACCTTGTATGATAGCCTTCATATTAACCTTCCAGTATCCATAGTTTTCTGCATCTAGCGTAAGATTCTTAACCGCAAGCCACTCCCGAAATATATCATCCATCTCTTTCCTCAGGATCTTCACCCGTTTGTTGAGTCAGACTCTCTACAGATGCCCGCTCTGATACCAATTGAAAAAGCAGAGAAGGATGATGCACACAAGAATTAACGAGGTTCAGCAAAGTGCCTACGTCCTCAAACCACCAACTAGATTCACTTAGACAATCTTACAACAAGAACTTGTCTAATTAGTATTACACGACACTAAGACACCCCTTAGCTCGTCACCAAACAATATCTAGCTACACACAGTCGTGGAACAACCAGACCTGTGTTCCAACAAGTAACTCGACTTGCCTACAACTCACCGAAACCAATGAATCGAATTTCTATCTCTCTGTTCGGCTAAACCTAACATCACACACCTCCCTTGTATATATACTCATATACCTATGAGATATGTCTCCCTAGATTTAATCAACAAAAAGAAAATTATCCTCTTTAAATAAAAGTACTAAATCTTCAAGAATATCTTATCCAAGAATATCTTCAGCTCCACGTTTCTTTTGATTTAATATCTCCAAATATCTTTTTGATATTTATCTTAACTCCACGAGCCATGTCAGCATCAATCGATTAATCTCGTACTTGTTCCAACAAGCCGCTTCTTGTTCCAAGAAGCTCTGTACTTTCAAGTATCTGACGTCGAGCAATCGAAGAAGATCCCAAAATTAGCTGCAAACAAAAATTGATACCAATATTAGCTTTATAAAAAAATTCATTCAAAGCATAAGAAAAAATACAAATTTTCAATAATCTGGAGAGTTCACAATTCGAAATCTTGCATACAATTGAATGCAGAAAAAGTTTATGAATCGATCTTAATTGCAGAGATCGAACAAACTAAAACCTAATGGTATAAGCAAATGAAAAGAAGTGGACCTTGAAGTGAGGACGATTCGATTCCATTTTCTTCTACAACTAGCTGCTGAACAGAGCTAACAAGTTACAAGTTACAACCTTAAATTTGACTGTACTAGTTTCGTTTACGAGTTCATGGAAAGTTTGTTTTCTTCCATTAACTACTACTAAATTGCATAACTAGCCCTTTTATTCTTATAGTCCTTCTACTCATAGAGCAGACTAATAGTAGAATGTCTAATTTGACCTCGATGGGAAGTAGCGATATTTTGCATTTTAACTTAGGAGAGTAACGTAAGTAGGTATCGGCGGACATACTTATTAGCCAGTGAGAATAAGAGGATTTGCATTTTTTTTTCCCCCGATAAAGTGAGAATAAGAGGATTTGTTAGCAGAAATCTGAAGAAGATAGTGACGTAATTCCTCACATTTATATCTGATATATATTATTTTAGAAAGGAAAAATTCTATAAAAATACAGCAACTATTTATCGATTTCCATAAAAATACATGAACTTTTAAAGTACCTACAAAAATACATGAATTATTTTTTTTCATCAATTAAAATACACAAACTCTTAAATTATATCCATTAAACACTCATGAATTGATGAAAATAATATTTATTATTTTTTTAAATAAATACATTTTTGAAAATTCGTAAATACATATAAAATCCTTAAATAATATTAAAATTTGCAAAATAGCATATTCTTCAATGATTCAAAAAAATAAATGTTGAAATTATAAAATTTTGCATATGTAAATAAAAAATATCAAAAACAGATAAAATTCCTAATATTTTTTAAAAATTATTAAAATGATAAAACTTGAATTAAAAAATATGTATATATATATATATATAATCTTTTCACATCAACACGTAACAGAATTATATACAGCTTATTATATTATTATATTTACACACAACACTCTTATCTAAGTAATTTGGTAAAAAGTATAACTGTACAATTATATAGTTAAGAGATAATATTATTTAATGATGCTATTTTTTTAAAACAAATGTTTTGAAAAAATGATAACTATATTATTGGAATTTTATTATGAATCTAAAACTTTATATTTTAGCTTTTAGAATTTTTTTAATTTTCAAAGAGTAGTAGGAATTTTATATGTTTTGATATTTTTAATTTACAAATCCAAAATTTTACAATTTCAGTATTTCTTTTTTTGAATCATTGAAGAATGTGCTATTTTTCAATTTTAATAATTTTTTAAGGATTTTATATGTATTTTGGAATTTTTAATAATGTTTTCAGTTAAGTTTTTTAATAAATATTATTTTCATTAATTCATGAGTGTTTAATGGATACAATTTAAGAGTTGGTGTATATTAATGGATGGAAAAAATAACTTATGTATTTTTGTGGGTACTTTAAAAATTCATGTATTTTTATGGAAATTGATAAATAGTTGGTGTATTTTTATGGAATTTTCCCCTTTTAGAAACATATTTTATAAAATAATTTTATTTTGGCGTGTGATTTATAGAAATGCAATTAGGGATGTCAATTAGGGTTGAAAACGCGCATGTATCCCTAAATCCGCAATGCTATATCGGACAGGTTAGGGTTCCTCTTTTGATTGCCCAAAAAAAAAAGGCATTGCGGATTGATCCGTCATGGGCTATATGGTATTTGTTCGACAAACTCGCATGTGTTGCGGGTTAATTCGCGGGTTAAATTTTCTTTTACAATAAAAGTTTTCTATATTATATTGAATAAATATAGAAGTCGTCTACTATCTTCTAATGTTCAACCATTACTTAGTGCACGTAATTGGCTACGTGAATTTGAAGAGATGATAAATAATCTAATACTAATTTTACGACTAATCAATAGTATAATTTAACCTTTAGTGTGAATGTGTGATTAATTATATTATAATTATCTGAGTTTTTAATATCTAGATGATGGTTTTGAAGGTGTTTGTGAAGAAGCTGATGAGGTTTCATACTAATGTCACATCGATGTCCAAGTTTATGTCTAATTAGATATCAAAGACACGAAAGACAAAGAGGTAGTAGGGAAGGCTCTTCACATTGGTTTTACTTTAGAAACTTTGAAGAATACATTTTTTTTTTTTTCTTAATAAGTTGGAGACGTTGATAATGCTCTGATAAATTTTAGATTTGAATCTTTGAAAAATTATAACTTGTTGATTCACTTATGCATTTTTTTTTTGATACTATTTTATTTTTGGTTTAGAATGGATACGAGATGCATTTATTTTAATATCGATGAATTTACATTATAAAGCTTTAACTTTTTTTTGTTATTAACTTAATTTTGAATTCCGCGGACCGATTCGCTAAATCCGCGGTTATTGTGTGGGGCGGGTTAGGGTTATTAGTTTAAAACCCATGGGTTATGGCAGACCAATCCACCAAAAGCCACAAATTAACTCAGCCTGCAATGGGGTGGATTAAACGAGGCGGGTTAACCCGCTTTGACATCCCTAGATGCAATGTTGACGTGTCGCCACCAGAATAATTAAGGTTTCTCTATTCGAGTTTTTACACCATCGATATTTGTTTGTGACCGAATTGATGCAGTCTCTTTTTCCAAAGGAAATTTTAAGGATGTTGACATGTTGTGCCTTTCTGGAAGTCTTGTGATAGGTTGAGAATTCCGATAGCTGTAATGAAAAGAAAACAAAGAACGAATGGAAGGAAGGCGAGGAACCAGGAAAGGAAATGGGGAAAGAAGGTAAATGAAAGTGGCTAAGTGTGTCAAAGCCTCTGGAACATATGGAGGGTCTCTTTACTAAATAAACTCCATGTGTTGTCGTTTTAATACTGAAGAATTATCAAATTGTATTTAAAGGGAATCCCGATTAAAGAACCTTATCTTATGAGAAATACAATTAATCTTCTTATTCTTATCTGATATTCTTCTTATCTCCTCTAATCTCTCATTTCTCTCTATCTTATCCTTTCTGATACTCTTTTGTTAGGTCGTGCCTAACAAATTGGTGCTTTCATTGAGAGAACGTCGATGGCGCCTCAACCCGTATCCGCCGTCGTTGCTGCTTCACGAAGTGATACACCGGAACTCGAGACACCCTCCTCTGATATGCCTTTGACCACCCTCTCGCTCGATAACCGAGTTGATCGCATAGACAAGGAGCTAGCTTGGCTCAAAGAAGCGGTGAATCAGATCCTTCGGAACCAGATTTATGGTCCGACGAACGAAGGACGTGACTCCACCCCGATCGCGTTTGCCAGTCCTGTGCCTGCGGTTCACTTCCAGACCCCGGCGACAACCTCAGCGGGATCAGACCGTCACGCGCGTGATGGCATCTTGCCATCACCAACCTCAGTAGCTCACACTCGACCCATGGATATCCGGATTCCAACATTGACATACGACCACCACGTTGAGATACCAAGGACAGTGGAGATGCCGAGCAAGTTGCTGGATCTGCCGTTGTTCGAAGGTCGCAACCCCGAAGACTGGTTGTTCCGCATAGAGAAGTGTTTCTCGATGAACCGTACTCTGGAAATGGAGAAGCTTGACAGAGCTATCACCTGCCTCACGGGATCGGCTGTGACTTGGTGGAGGATTTCGCAAGAACGCCAGAAGATCAGTGACTGGAAGGAATTTAAAGAGAAATTCAAGATTCGATTCAGACCCAGCAGAGGTAGTTCATCTGTCGACCATTTGCTTAACATCACACAAAAGGGAAGCGTAGATGAATATCGCGATCGTTTTGAAGAATTATCAGTGGAATTGCCTCATGTATCGGATGATGTGTTGGAATCGGCGTTCTTAAAAGGTTTAAAGAAGAGCTTGCGAGACCAAGTGGTTCGTTGCAGACCAGCAAACATGATCGATATCGTGGAAATTGCGAGACTTATCGAAAATCAGGAGAGTGATAATTCCAGTTACCAAACTCGATCCTTTCCACGTACTACCCCCTATACTACCACAAACCAAACATATGGAGGCGCTAAGAACAACGACTATTCTCAGAACAAGAGATCTTACGAGGGGAATAGGGATCCGAAGAAGGCTACGAGTGGAGGAGATAATCGGAATCCAAACCCGTGCAGAAACTGTGGTGATCATTGGTTTTCGGGGCATAGGTGTAAGCAACCTCGCTTTAAATGTTTGGAAGGGGGAGAAGAAGCAGAGCCGGATGAAGAAACGGAAGAGATACAAGAAAACGAAGAGGCTGTAGAAGCTCAAGGAGAGGAACAGGAACTAGTAACCTTGTCTCTTAGCTCTATGGTGGGGTTTACAGCTGAAAAGTCCATGAAAATGATGGGAAAATTTCGTGGCAGAGAGGTAGTCGTGTTAGTCGATTCGGGGGCTACTAGTA
The DNA here is from genome assembly GCA_014578085.1 of Cardamine resedifolia. Taxonomy (NCBI): domain Eukaryota; kingdom Viridiplantae; phylum Streptophyta; class Magnoliopsida; order Brassicales; family Brassicaceae; genus Cardamine; species Cardamine resedifolia. Next base: position 52,600 of record VBRH01000697.1, on the reverse strand, counting down.
ACTTCATTTCAGAGAGGCTGGTCCAAGAAATGGGACTGCAAATTACTGAAACAAAAGGTTTCGGAGTTCGAGTAGGAGGAGGACAAATTATTCGTAGTAATTGAAAGTGTGCCGATGTTGTGTTAGAAATTCAAGGAATAGAGATCATGGAGGAGTTTCTACTCTTTGAACTGGGAGACAGATGTGGTCCTTGGGTTTTCATGGTTGGCAACACTAGGTGATACACGAATAAACTGGGGGTTATTGAAGCTAAGCTGGAAAATTGGAGCATATTGGGTAACCATCGTAGGGGATCCAGCTTTGAGTAGAGAGCAGGTCTCTTTGCACACAATGGAGAGAGTGATGAAGCAAAAAGGGGAAGTCTAATTGCTGGAATTGACAACCTTGTTTGAGTCTCAGAAACAACCTGCCAAGAATCCACAAGTCCAAGAGATACAGAGATTAATAGAGAGGTACCAACATGTTTTTGAAATGCCTAAGGAGTTAACCCCAATGAGAAATAGAGAGCATGCGATTACACTACAGGAAGGGGCAGTACCAGTCAACTTAAGACCATACAGATATTCATTTTTGCAGAAAAATGAAATAGAGAGGTTGATTCAAGAAATGCTGGAAGCTAGGATAATTCGGCCAAGTGTAAGTCCTTATTCGAGTCCGGTGTTGTTGGTAAAAAAGAAAGATGGAGGCTGGCGGTTTTGTGTGGATTACAGGGCCCTCAATAAAGCCACTATTCCGGATAGGTATCCCATACCTGTAATAGAAGAGTTGCTAGAAGAGTTGAATGGAGCAGCAATATTCTCCAAACTGGATTTAAAATCGGGCTATCACTAGATTCGAATGAGGAACAGTGACATAGAGAAGACTGCATTCCGGACACATCAGGGTCATTACGAGTTCATGGTAATGCCTTTTGGCTTGACCAATGCCCCCTCGACATTTCAAAGCATCATGAACGACTTATTCAGACCATATCTCTGGAGGTTTGTTTTAGTCTTCTTTGATGATATATTGGTATACAGCCCTGATGTGACAACACACTTGCAGCATCTGGAAACGGTGTTGAGTTTGATGAAGCAACACAAATTTTATGCTAATTCAAAAAAATGTTCCTTTGGAAACTCGGAGGTAGCTTATTTGGGACATATTATTTCTGCTAAGGGAGTAGCGGCTGATCCTGAAAAGGTAGAGGCGATGTTGAGTTGGCCAAAACCTAAGTCGGTGACAGAGCTGAGAGGGTTCTTGGGTCTCACAGGGTACTATCGAAGATTTGTCAAAAGTTATGGACAAATAGCAAGACCATTGACAGAGCTGTTAAAGAAACATGGGTTCACTTGGTCTGAAGAAGCAACTAGAGCATTTGAGGCACTAAAAAGAGCTGTGACTAATCTACCCGTTTTGATCTTGCCAGACTTTAATCAAGAGTTTACCATAGAAACTGATGCATCAGGAACAGGAATTGGGGCAGTCTTATCTCAGAACAGACGACCAGTGGTGTTCCTCAGCCAGGCTTTCTCATCTAATGGCCGGAGTAAATCAGTCTATGAAAGAGAGCTATTAGCCATTGTTAAAGCTGTGGCAAAGTGGAAACATTATTTGACAGAGAAGGATTTTATTATCAAGACGGATCAGAGAAGTCTGAAGCATCTTCTGGATCAAAAGGCGGTTTCTACTATCCAACAGAGGTGGGCAGCAAAGTTAATTGGGTTAAATTACCGGATTGAATACAAACCAGGGGTAGAGAATCGTGTAGCAGATGCATTGTCGAGAAGACCCCAAGGAGAAGAGTTTACACAACTAACTCTAACTGCACCATTGTCTTTAGACAAAGATACATTAATGAAGGCAACCCGGGCAGATAAAGAGTTAGGACCGATAATCAATGAGTTGGAACAAGATCAGAACAAAGAGTCAGAGTTTAAGCTGGTGTTGGGATTGTTATACAAGGATGGTAGATTGGTGATACCAGCTGGATCTCCCTTCATTCCAAAACTAATGGAACAGTTCCATGCGAGTGCAGTGGCAGGCCATGAAGGTGCGCTAAAAACTTTCAAAAGATTAACACAAGAGGTTTATTGGAAAGGTATGAGGAAAGATGTGGTGAGATTTATAATGGGGTGTCAAGTCTGCCAGGAAAACAAATATGCTACTCTTTCTCCAGCAGGACTTCTCTCTCCACTACCCATTCCACAACAAATTTGGACAAATATCAGCCTAGATTTCGTTGAAGGACTGCCAAAGTCCAAAGGGTTCAATTCGATATTAGTGGTGGTGGACCGTCTCAGTAAGTATGGGCACTTCATTCCTCTCAAACATCCATATTCAGCAAAGACAGTAGCTGAAGCATTTATAAGGGAGGTGGTGAAGTTACATGGTTTTCCGGAAACAATAGTATCAGACAGAGATCGAATTTTTTTGAGTAAATTCTGGTCTGAACTTTTCAAGTTGCAAGGGTCTATTTTGCACAAAAGCACGGCGTATCATCCTCAAACCGATGGACAAACGGAGGTGGTAAACCGCTGCTTGGAGACATATTTAAGATGTTTTACCAGCAGGCGGCTATCCTCTTGGGTTCAGTGGTTAGCCTGGGCGGAATACTGGTACAATTCATCTTATCACTCATCCATTAAGACAACTCCGTTCTTTGCTGTTTATGGGAGAGATCCCCCGCGTTTGCTAAGGTATGGCGACACCCCTACGCCTAATGTAAATGTCGAGGAATTACTGCGAGACAGGGACAGTGTGTTGGTCGAATTGCGTGAAAATCTGGAGCTTGCTCAGGATCGAATGAGAAGAGGAGCTAATAAACATCGCAGAGATGTGGAATTATCAGTGGGAGATTGGGTATATTTGAAGTTGCGACCATATCGGCAGAACTCGGTGGTTCAGAGACGAAATGAAAAGCTGGCACAACGTTATTTCGGACCTTACCAGGTCATTGAGAGAATTGGCCGCGTAGCCTACAAGCTTGAGCTACCCCAGCATAGTAACATCCATCCGGTCTTCCACATTTCACAGCTGAAAGTGGCAGTACCATCATCTTACCAGTCCCAAGAATTGCCTGAAATTCTAACCCCCAGTTTAGAGTGGGCTACTGAACCAGAAAAGCTGTTGGATATAAGGAGAAGTGAAACAGGGAATGAAGCTGAGGTGTTAGTGCAATGGACCGGGTTACCAACTTTGGAGTCTACGTGGGAACCTCTATCGAGTTTGGTGCATCAATTTCCAGATTTTAACCTTGAGGACAAGGTTAGTTTACTTCGGGGGAGTATTGATAGGTTGAGAATTCTGATAGCTGTAATGAAAAGAAAACAAAGAACGAATGGAAGGAAGGCGAGGAACCAGGAAAGGAAATGGGGAAAGAAGGTAAATGAAAGTGGCTAAGTGTGTCAAAGCCTCTGGAACATATGGAGGGTCTTTTTACTAAATAAACTCCATGTGTTGTCGTTTTTATACTGAAGAATTATCAAATTGTATTTAAAGGGGAATCCCGATTAAAGAACCTTATCTTATGAGAAATACAATTAATCTTCTTATTCTTATCTGATATTCTTCTTATCTCCTCTAATCTCTCATTTCTCTCTATCTTATCCTTTCTGATACTCTTTTGTTAGGTCGTGCCTAACATATTGTCTTGTGGGACTCTCAATCGGTCATGCACCCCACATAGGAACAGTTCATGCGAAAGTTAAACGGATTTGGACTTTATCCGATAAGAAATCACGTATTCATGATGCTCAATTCATCAGTCTTAAATGTGTTGTTTCGAATTGAGAATCCTCAGATTCGTGAGTGAGTGTTGTTTCATCATTTTGGCATATTACTGGCATTCTGTTGGTTTTGATTGAATGAAGTCCGAGTACGATTCATTTGCAACCTGAATCATAGTAGCTTTGTCTCTTGTATCAGCTCTTTCTTGTTAAAATTTTTGCTTCATGCCCCTTTATGTAAATATTCAGTTCATCAAATAAATTTAACATTTTTTATGACTAAGAGGTTTTGGGTCCGTGGGTTCGTACATCCCCTCCGGACGAAACTCAAACCATTTAATTTAACTCTCGTTTGGAGAGCAGATCCCTCATAACTTGAATCGAACATGTGACATCTATGGTCCATACGTTTATAACATTTCTTCAAAAAAAGAAAGAAAGGAAAAGCTCTAACTATATAACTTTAAATTGTTTATTAGAAAAGTCAATGATCTAATTTACAGTATAATAATTGGCACTAAAATTAATAATTTTGTCACAGTAATTTTGAAATCCAAAATTTAATATTTTCAGTTTACATATGAAAATTTTATCTAGAAAAAATGAATGTGATATATATATCGAATAAAAAAATTAGATAATTTTCTTATTTTATTTTGATTTAATCTGATTCAATGAAAAAAACTAGATTTTTTGCCTTATAAAAAAGTATTGATACAAATGTAACATATATATATATATATATATATTTTATTGTGATTATCTATAATATTGTGGTAACTACATCTAAGAGGCTTATCTCTTAAAAGATCCTCTATCATCTTATCTTGAAAATCAGAATTGTATTGTATATATACACTCTCAACACATGAATAAGCACGATGTGAAATACCATTAAGGTATCAAAGCATAATTAACCCCCTAAATTGCTCTCTTTCCTTTTTATTACCACCACAAAAATTCACCTCTCTCTTTCTCCAGTTCTTCATTTTCAATTTTGACACTATGCGACTGAATCATTCTCACCTTCAATTGTTGAATTAGCATCATCTTCAATTCTTTGGGATGTCTCTGTATGATGCTGATGAGACAAATGTAATGACAATACTTTTGGCTCCAAGCCCAGTAAGTTTGTCAATATATTTATCAGTGTATTCAAGTGTATCATAATTGATAATGATGTTGACTTGCTCACAATCAACATTGTCTCTTCCTACAATGTCAGTGGCATATATAAGTTTATTCTCTTTTGTAGAGAGAATTACTAATGAAATAAAATTATTAAATGGAAATAAACATAAATAAATAAATAAAAATGGAAATAAACAATAATAGACTCGTTCTGATTTTGTACTTGCTAGATTATTAATAATGAAAATTTTAACATTTAAGAGCTAAGTATTATTCACTTATATAGAAGATTCACACAAAAATTGATTTTTTTAATTTGAAAAATATTTCTAACAAAAATTTATTCCATACTTATTGAACTGAAACAATAGTAAAAAAAGTTTTAAAAAAAATTATCACCTCCATCATTGAATTCATGATTCTTTAAATCTATCTAACAAAAAAAAGCAAAACTAGAATCAATGTTAACAATTAAATCATAATTATAATATCATAAAATATATGTTACCATTGTCATATGTGTTGAAATTGTAAGAGCATGGACGTCAAAATGGCAAATTTTGTGTTAACTCAGCTCCAACCGAATGTCATACTTTGCACCATATTTGGTGTGACACTGTTTCTAAAACACTAAAAAAAATATTTTTTATTCATGTTTTTATTTATATATATAATTAAAATATTGTCTATCAAATAAAAATAAATATATTATCAATATTTTGTGTCTTTTATTTTGAATAATAAAAATTTATAATTGTAACTAATATGAAATTTTAATTTGTATAAAATATCTAAATTAATACTCAAATTGATTAAATTAAAGATTCATATTAAAGTTTAATTAAAACACTGAAAACATAAAATTACAAAATTAAAACCAAACAAACATAAAAACTTAATGCAACAAGATAAGGACATATTATAAACTTAAAAAATAATCTAATTCCCGGGAAAGTCATTTCCAGCTCCGCTAAGAAAATGATAGATTTGGGTAAAATCTTGTTGGTCACTTGACGATTGTTGGTCTCCACCTTAAGGTTATTGTCCTTGAACATGTTCTCCTTCAGGTTGTTGTCCTTGAAATTGTTCTCCTTGAGCTTGATCTCCTTGATAACAAAATGCTCAATATTGAGATCCATGATATTTGCTTTGAGAACCTTCTCCATGTTCTTCATATTGGTTTGTTGGTGCTCTTCTGCTTAATATTATCGGTCTTTGATTTTTAATATATGCACGACTCGCTGGATTAGTTATAGAATTCAAATCTGCAAATAATATGTTATGCTCTTGATTCATTCTTTGTACCTCAACCTTCTGCCTTTGAATTTTATTTCTTTCAGAAGTACTTTAGCAATAACTTTGATAAGCTTATCATTTTGCTCCGTCATTTGTTTAAATTGTTCATCAGATTGTTGTTTTCTCTTTGCTTTTTTCATACCCATAGGTCTCTGAGATAAATTAAAAGTGGTTTCTTCACTATTCATATTTAGATCGAATGAATTCATACCAGAGGATGGTGATGACTCATCTGGGGATGATGGAGATGACATAACATTACGACCTTCTTCTTGGAATGCAGCGGCTCTACTAGTGTGGTAAAATTTCTCAATATCTTTAAGGATAGGTCAGACATTATCGAAGTTGAATTTTTTGTATTTGACATCTTGTGTTACTAACATATTTTCTTGGTTTAACTGAATTAATATTGACAAGATAATTGTTTTTAATAAGTTAGCGAGTATAAATTAATAAAGATAGAGTATGTAACGCCCGCGTTCTGAATATTAATTAATTTAATTAATTTTGGAAGTCTTTTGGGTTTATGAACCTTAGACAAATCTCGAGAATTGATTATTTGGGTTGAAATGATCAATTGAGATTTGGTTCCGGGGGTGTCATAAACCAGTTGCAAAGTTTCGGGGCCAAATTGCAAAGCGGTAAAAGTTGGAGGACTTGGGTTGCAATTTTGGGAAACTTGGTTTCTTCTTCTTCTTCTTTTCTTCTTCGCGTGAGTTTTTCAGTTTTTGGAAAAACTGATCTTGAAAGAGAGAGCTCGTGAGGGAGAAGGAAGAAGAGAGAAGAGATTTGGAGCTGTGATCTTGCGAGATCAAGANAAAAAAAAAAAAAAGTATCGGGCGTTTCAGAGTAAGTTAGCGAGTACAAATTAATAAAGATAGAGTAAGAACAAATAATTCAGATATATACATATATTTACAATATATTGTTTAGAAGCGCCACTAGGATTCTTGTTTTCAATCTGATTAACACATCCCCTCAGCTTGAAGACTGCAACAAGATTTTTTTCCATTCGAGTTTGTAAAGATCTTCTTGGTCTTGGTTGACTATGAAAAATCTTTGATTTTGCATATTCAATTTGAACTCTTGACCAAAACTGATTTCCGGATTGATTTATCCCTATGATTGGATTTTGGAAAACGTCAAGATATACATGACATAAATGTTTATCTTATTCAATAGAATATGACGCAGAGCGAGTTGAAGTCATTTTAGAAGAAATACTAGTGGTAAGAAAATGAATTAAAGATGTGTGAATTGTGATCATTCAAAGAGTAGTATGCATTTATATAGGAGAGAGAAGTGAAGGAAAAAGCAAGGGTTAGATCTTGGCCAATAAATTCAACGGCTTAGATTGATTTGTATTTTTCTAAGATGTGATAATTGATAAAGGATGTAAAGTGACTAATCAATACAACGGTTAGATCTTGGTCAAAAGAATTGAACGCCTTAGATTGATTCGTATTTTCTGAGTTGTGATAATTGATAAAGAATGTGAAGTGACTAATCAATACAACAGTTAGATCTTGGTCAAAAGAATTTGAAACATCCGATATATTTT
>VBRH01000697.1:3651-27148 GCA_014578085.1 Cardamine resedifolia | reverse complement strand
CTTATGTTAATACCAGATCCCGCACACCCGATCCATCTAAGAGCATCGGAGGCCCATCAATTCACAAAGCCCAAGAAGGTACATATGCACAAAAGAAGTGGTCAAATCTTGACATTAATTTGTGATTCAAATCATGAATTAATTGTCATGGTCAAAGGAATAAACTTGTCATTCAAGTTTATGAATTAATTACCATGGAAGTTATTTTGTGAGTTAATGCTGGAATTAATTGTCAAGTAATGAGACATTGGGAGGAAGAAAATGACTATATAAGAGAGGTGAAGACTCCAAGAAAATGGAGGGATCTTAGACATTTTCACCAACATTTTAGAGATAAACAATGTTGTTTCCAATAATTATAAATACAATTTTTTATTTTTAAGTAATGAGACATATATACATGAAATACGTCGATATCTAGAGATTGATCTCTCTTTTATCTCTCTCAATTTAAATAAATTATTTTTGTGTTTGTCTCATGAAAACTTTGTTCCATATTTTATGTTGTGAATCTAATCTAACCGGATTCAGGATACAAAAATTATGCTCACGCCACTGGACTAAGCACTATGTCACGCACCGTTTTCTTAGGACGGTACGTGACTGTCGGGTTGCTTCTGCGGGGCCATTCCGACTAGGGCAGGGTGTCATGCTTCAGTGAGGGGTGTACATGACTCAGGTTGGAGAGACCTTTTGGAGTTAGGCAGACCGACTCGGTTGAGTTCGGGGAGTCTGTCGCTGATTGAGGATCTGACTACGAATAAGGGATTAGGCCATCCCTACAAAAACTGGTCGGGATCTGGAGCCAAATCCCTGATGAGTCCTAGACAGGACAAAACCAGTAGAAGATAGTCTGTGAGATGAAGGCTGAGTCGAGAATCGTGGAGATTATCGACTTCCGCACGGTCTTTCGGGAAAAGTCCGTGACAAGTGGTATCAGAGCCAAGAAGCATTGTGTATTGTATGCGCCCAACGCCTGTGGCTAGTAGGCATGGAGACGGGTAGGCGGGGAGCCTCGTTTGCTGGCGCCAGTAGTCGAGGGCGAAGTGGTAAGTGCTGAACCCAGGCATGTCGCCTGAGGGGCGAAGAGTAAGTGCATTGGGATGAGCCAGTTGCCCGGAGACTAAGCAAGGCGCCGAGTCAGTATATCGACTGGGGGTAAGATTATTCCACAATGACACAACATATGATCTTGAGGATTCTCCCCGTGCACGAGGACGTGCACATTGATCGGTGGGGGAGAATGTCACACACCGTTTTCTTGGGACGGTACGTGACTGTCGCATTGCTTCTGTCGGGCCATTTCGACTGGGGCATGGTGTTGTGCTTCAGTGAGGGGCGTGCATGACTCAGGTTGGAGGGACCCTTTGGATCTAGGCAGACCGACTCGGTTAATTTCGGGGAGTCTGTTGCTGATCGAGGATATGACTACGAAGAAGGGTTTAGGTCATTCCTGCACAAACTGGTTGGGATTTGGAGCCGGTCCTCTGATGAGTCCTAGGCAAGACGAAACCAGTCGAAGATAGTACGTGAGACGAAAGCTGAGTCGAAAATCATGAAGATTATCGACCTGTGACAACTAGCTGACTATCTGTAAAATTAGAAAAAAAAAAATCAAGAATGAGGTAGATAGGGTTTTAGTTTGAATTCCAAAATAAAAAAACAAAACTTACTTATATGCATTTATTTATTTATTTTGATGGAAATTATATGCATTTATTCCCTGCCCGAAAAAAACAACTGTAAATATCACAATTTGCATTAGCATTCCAATCACTATTAATGATGGTTAGTTAGTTAATGGCTACTAACAAAACTTTGGCCAAACTTTTTGCCACCACCATTATATTTTATTAATAACAAATAAATAAATAAGCATAGTTGCATCGCCAAACGTTTATTAGACGAAATAAAGTCTCACTATCATGACACCAAGATTAACTAAAAAACAACCAATCATACTTCAATCTATTAGAAAAAGAATAGTCTATTTTTTATAACTAAAAATACATATATATTTTTTTTTGCTAAAAGGGTAACTAAAAATATTATTCAAGACAGTATAGAATCATAACGATAAAAATAAAATTAGGGAATTTAATCTTTTCAAATCCAATACCTGAATAAAACACATGATTATACAGAATTAAGTGTAAGAAGATGCAGAAAATTCATCGCATCTCCTCAATATATCTTAGCAATAACATTTTTCATGATGAAAACAATGCTAAAATCTCTACCAAAAATGTTTAAGGGTGTTACATTTAGCGGGTATATGGCTAAGTGGTCATGTGTTAAAAAGTTTCAGTTAAATTAGTAGAAAGCTAATTTAGTTTAACATGACAAGGAATGGTAACAACATTAGTCGACAGGTAATGATAAGGATAGTGGTGTGGGCAATGGAGTTGAAGAAGATGTGTTAGCCATTCTTGCAGTAGCTCTTTCGGCTGCAGCACCAGTCACCACCTCTGACTGCCGGCGTTTATAGCGGAATTGTTTCAGCAGTTTTTGGTTTTAGTGGTGGAGCCGTTGGATGGTGTTAATGGGCAGAAAAATAGCTCACTTTTTTGGTTCCATGACTGGCTCCACACAGCCTCGACCCAAAAAATTTAAAGGCCCTAAGGCAAACTTTTTTTTTATCCTTCACTATAACAAAAAACTTTTTTTGGACCTTCTTAATATTTATTTTAATAAAAATAGGCTCTTTGTTTTACTTTTAATAAGAAAAACGAAAATAGACTCTTAAATATAACATTTAATAAACTTTTTAAATAAATGAGCCATTTTACATAAAGATTTTTTTTAAAATAGAATTGTTCCCTTAGGTAGTTGCACATCTGTCCTACCCGTTTAGGCCGGGCCTGGCTCCACAATGGCAAGATCATGGACATCACAGGTGAAGCAGATACGCGTTTACTTGGAATCTAGTGCTCAACAACTGTTTCAAATGTTCGCATATCCACATCATGGCGTATTTGAAACCCAAGAGTCTAACCAAAGAGGTAGACTCTTCCCAGCTCTGCTTATCCGAGAGATTGATTCAATTGATGCTGAACACAACAGAAGCTATGAACTCCACTAGATTGGAGACCTAATTTGTGCGAACGTTTTTACGAACTCTGTTTGTTTTTGTCTGAAATTTCAATAGGTGTTTTAGGAGAGTATCAGTTATAAGTTATCATAAAAGAAAGCTTGAACGAATTATTAAGAACAACCCAAATCATTTGAAAAACAATTGAGTTTAAAACAGGAAACCAACTGGAGAGAAATGCATAGAAGTCTTCAAGAAGCAAGCGATTGATAGGTGGTGGGAAGCATATAACCGGAGGAAGAATGGCCCAAAGAGGAGGAAGAAGAACTTAATTATGAGCTCACAGCAGCTGGAATAAGCGAAATAGATAAGAATAAAGAGTTATAAAAGTTAAGAGCTGTAACTAATATATAGTGTTGTAGTATATATAGAAAGGAAGTGGTATTTTGAGAATTATCGTGAAACTCTGTTCGATAGGTGGATAGGGTTTCATACCTGAATGATTGAAGCCACGGTCTGGATGAGAGTCATCAACAACAGTAACACGGCAGCAACAGTAGCCGTTCCTATCCACAGGTTACCAAAATAGACCCTCTTCAGGATGGCCTTTGACCTTTGGTATGGGTTTTTATAGTGAGCGTTGACTTGAGCTGCGATATCATAATAGTAAGAGCCAAAGAGGATAACATCGACACTAAGCTTATTCACCATCTCCGCAATCAAACTATGTTGTCCGAGCCAATTTTTTATTATCCCTTGCAAAACAAACAAAAACAAGAACCACGTATGATCAATATATACATATGGGCAGGGGCGGATCCATCCAAAATTGTCAATGGGAGCATCCAGCTTTTAATGGGTGCACTATCAACCAAATTGCTACTTTCATTACAATATCCAATGTAAAATTTCAAATATATATATTTAACTTGGTGCACCCACACCCTATGGTGTGGATCCGTCCTTGCATATGGATATAATCTATAGATCACTATGAGATAACATGGTTACCTTCTCAACAAGCAAGTCGACGTCTTTAGCAGTATCGATGAGGTGATCCAAGAACGCGATGTAGTTACATACATGGGCATCTTGAGGGTAGTGGCATTGTTCAAGCGCCATTATGTTTCTCAATTCTATCTCAGTTCCATCTTTAATAAACAGACAAGGCATCTTCAAACAACCGTTCTCGAATCTCACATTTAACGATAACCTGTCTTTTATGGCTTGGAATTCACTCCCCTACTAACTAGCTTATCCGCGTTATACATATGTTCTATGGGCATGTAATTCCCTGAAGTTAGCTCTTTAAGTGTTTCAGTGCGAGCACACCTCTTCAAATCAGTGAAATGGCTGAAGTTTGAGTTCATATCGATCATACCTTGGACTCCAAAAAAGATGATGATTATTTCTCGGAATGTGCGGCCCGGAGAGATTTGTGAAACTCTTGTATCGAAGAGTTTGTTGAGGATGAAGTAAGGAAGCTGGTTCTCTAGCAACATGAGATCTTTCCTGACTATCATTTCAAGACAAGGAACGTCGATGATAGGATCCCCTATTTTTTCTTCTAACTCAGTAGCCATCAAAACGAACTGTAGTACAAAAACACAGTCGTGTAAGATCATTTCCACGAAGTCTGGAGAATTAATCCAAGCCGTTGACTCTGAGTAGCTTGCCCTGATTTTGTCTTCGTCGTCTTCGATTATTTTTCTATATATTTCGAGGTCCCCAACCTCTTGCTTAAATTTTTCTAGGTAAATCTTCTTATGCTCTTCCATGTTTAAGTAGCCCATTGACTTTGTGTCTGTGATATCTCCAAGAGATTTCAAAGCTCGAGATTTTAAAGAATGGTTAAGAGGTCCAATAAGGACTAATGGAGGTGTATATGCTTCAGGATTTACTCTACGAAGGCAATTTGGGACTCTCTGCAATCATGGGGATTAGTACCAAAACGCCACTTCCCAGGATAGTCCGTTGGCTTTGTGCTTGACTCGGATTTGTTGCTTGTTTTCGGCTGCTGAGAATCCATAATCCAGAACATGGGCTTTACAACAAATTAAGTTAAAGAACTATGAGCTCCATGTGAAAATAAACATGCATAGGAGAAAAAAGAATGAAATACGAAAAGCTTACGCTCCAAATTCACTCTTGATCTTTGAGCATAAAACAAATAAAAAAAGCAAAATCCTGATAACGGAAACATGAGCTTGTCTCTGCTTTTCCCTCTTCCCACTTTTCTACGTGGACCCTCTTTGCCTTCATTCTGTCAATTATTTTACCAGTTGTTGGGTAAAACGTTTTTAGCAAGTAAATTGTTAAGAGGTTTAATAAATGATAAATTAATAATTAAAAAAACTTATTATAATATCAAAAACATTTATAATAATTTTGAGTTTTGAAAATATACATATACGTCGTATATTTTTTATTTACATATTATTGTACGTATTGGTTAAAATGGATATTCCATAACCTAACACAATTTGTTTATCGGGTGATAGTTATATTGTTGCTATATTTATAATCATGTGTGCAATTGTGTTATTTTTAATATAATATACTGTAATATGCTATTTGATGTGTTATTTAAGCTGTTACACCACAAAAGTCACTAATGACTTAACAAATATAATTTTTTTTAGGAAACAGCCATACACCTAGAAACTATTAGATGGTAAAAACTCAATTTATAGTAAACAAATCTGTAAGAGAAGCTTGTATATATAACTTCCGATCTACGTCTACCTTCTCTTCCAATATATGCTCCACAAACGGTTTGTAGCCATTAATGGACATCAGCCTTATTTCTTTTGGCAAAACGTTTCTATCAAAAGTCTTGATTTCTTCTTTATTACTTTATTATTTACCTTCCAGCTTACTAAGGCTACATTCCTGTTAAGCATTTTACTTTACGTGTCCTTGCTAAGCTCCGTTTCTTCAGAAAAAAAAAGATTTAAAGAATCAAATGAAAACAAAACCAAAACTTTGAAGTAAAGAACATATACTATATGAGTGAAGAAGACAATTCAAGCTTGTGATTTCATTTCTTGATAAGAACTGATTACATCATTTGTAGCTGTCATTTACAACTCGTTTTTCATGAATCAAAAGAGCTTGAAATCGGTTTGTTAAAGGGATTTCTACCGTACTATGCTCACGTCCTTTTTGTGTTTTCCTCTCTCTGATTGTAGTGCCCATTGTAGGATAGATTTTGAGAGCGGGTTGCTTGGGCTTCATTTCATCAATAATGTTGATAAGGAAATATATTTATGTTTTGTGTGATTTTCACCTACATAGAGTATAACATTGTAAAGTAAAGAGATATTGCTGAAACTTGATGATCTTATTGAATGACTTACGTACAACATATATACTGACTAGAGATAAGGGCTAATGACTTCTATATTTATCCTACATAGATACATATATATCTCTAAATATATATCGAATATACTCGGGACGGTTCTAGAACTCTCTAGAACCTAACACTCTCCCTAAGTTGGCATGTGTAAATTTGAAATTCCCAACTTGGACAATAAGTAGTTAAAACTTGAACTCCCTGTGGGTACATGATCCACACCTAAATATATAGATAATTGTTTGTAAATGCAGAAGAATTCCAGAGTTTGCAGGAACTTTAAATGCAGAAGAATTCCTTGATTGGTTAAACATGGTAGAGGAGATTCTGGAATTTAAACAAGTGCCTGATGAGATGTGTGTTGCATTAGTGGCAACACGATTTAAGAGTCGCGCTTCAACTTGGTGGACATAGACCAAGGAGACTCGACGTTGCGCAGGGGAATCTCGGATTGATGCGTGCAAGAGATTGAAGAAACATATGCGTAGAGCTTTTGTACCATATAATTATGAGCGAACATTATATAACAAGCTTCAGAATGTTGAAAAGTGATTCAAAGCTTGGAATAAATGGCTGAATTAAAGTATTTGTAGTTTTGATTTCTAATCAATTGGGGGTTTCAATTTTATGTTTTATTATAGGACATTATGAGTCCAGGGTTTAATGGGTTTCAGTTACGTTTTATTTTCTATATATTCATGTACTGTTTTCAGTTTTAATCATCAGAGAATAAAATATCATTCAGCAAAAGTGTTATTGTTCTCTGTTCTAACAACTCTGTGTTTTAACAGCATTGTTGTTGCAGAGCCAACAAAGTGGTATTAGAGCGAAGGTCTCGGTCCCTTGATCCCGTTAAGAAGAAAACAGGAGTGAGCTATGGCAGGCAATGGAGCAAACCAGCAGCATTAGTTCCAGTGTTTAAGGGTGAGAAGTATCACCTTTGGAGTCTTAAGATGAAGACGATGTTTAGATCTCAAGAGATTTGGGATTTGGTGGAGAGTGGTTTTGAAGATGCAAAACCAGCGGTACCCGATCAGCAGTTGCAGGAGAATCACAAGAAGGATGCAAAGGCGTTGTTCTTAATTCAATCGGCCTTGGATGTGGACACCCTGTCACAGATTGTGGCTATGAATACGTCTCATGAAGCGTGGGAAATTTTGAAGCGTGAGTACTTTGGAGATCAGAAGGTAATCACTGTGAAACTACAGACTTTGCGTCATAGTTTTGAAACAATTTTGATGAAGGAGAAAGAATCTATACAAGAGTATTTGGCAAGAGTGTCTACCATTGTGAGTCAAATGAGATCTTATGGTGACTCTTTGTCAAATGAAACTTTTGTGAGTAAAGTTCTGAGGACTTTAACTCCAAAGTTTGAGTATGTTGTTCCTGCGATCATGGAGGCTAATGATCTGAGCACATACACTTTTGATGAGATGATGAGCTCGTTGTTGTCCCATGAAGATCATCTGAGTAAAAAGATGGAGAAATCTGAGGAGAAAGCTTTTCAGGTGAAGGGAGAGTACAATACTGGTTTTGGAGCTGGTAGAGGAAGAGGTTTTTTTGGATCTGGTAGAGGTAGAGGTAGAGGCAGATCTGGTGGTCGTGGAGACTATGGCCGTGGAAGAGGTCGGTTCCATAGTGGTAATTTATCGTACAACAGAAGTACGGACAAGAGCAATATTCAGTGTCATTATTACAAGAAGTATGGTCATATGCAAGTTGACTGTTGGAAAAAGCAAAACGAAGAAAAGGAAGAAAAGCAAGCAAGCTTTGTTGAGCAAGAAGATGTTCAACCTAGACTTTTCATGGCATACAAAAGTCTATATGTGTCCAAAACAGTGTGGTATTTGGATAGTGGTTGTTCTAATCACATGACTGGCATCAAGTCAAACTCAATGTCTTGAGATTGCTCATGCATATTTGTGTGGTCTGATGCAGACTACATCTCTTAAAGGCAGTAAATATTTTGTGTTGCTAATAGATGACTACAGACGGATGAGCTGGGTTTATTTTTTGGAGTTTAAAGGAGAAGCCTTTGAAATGTTTAAGAAGTTTAAGGTGCTTGTGGAGAAACAAAGCGAACAGCAAGTCAAGGTGTTGCGGACGGACAGAGGAGGAGAGTTTACATCCACTTAGTTCAAGGAATTCTGTGAAAAAGAAGGGATTCATCGTGAGCTTACTACATCTTACACACCAGAGCAAAATGGTGTAGCAGAGAGGAAAAACATAAATGTGGTAGAGATGGCTAGAAGCATGTTGAAAGAGAAGAATCTACCAAATAAGTTTTGGGAGGAGAGTGTGAGGACAGCGGTGTATTTGCTAAATATTTCACCGACAAAGGCAGTCATAAACACAACACCATATGAAGCATGGTGTGGAAGAAAACCTGGGGTAAGTCACTTAAGAGTTTTTGGGAGTGTTGCCTATTCTCTTATTGACGCTCATAACAGGAAAAAACTTGACGAAAAATCTGAGAAATGCATATCTCTGGGATATTGTTCACAATCTAAAGGATACAGATTGTATAATCCTGTGAGTGGGAAGATTGTTGAGAGCAGAAATTTTACCTTTGATGATGAAGCTGTTTAGAATTGGCGTGAAGGAGATAATGGTGAACTTGTGGAAGCCTTTGTTGACATCTCTGTTGAACGAGAAGAGAATCAAAGTCCAGCAAGTTCTGTGACTAATACACCAACAAATTCAGTCCCTAATTCGCTTAGTTCTAGCAGTGGTAGTGGGTCAAGCAACAATGTAGCTGGAGGTTCAAGTTCAAGTACACCTCAAAAATTCATATCACTACAAGAAATTTATGAGGTACAACAGGTTCTTTTTACTTTTGAGCCAGAATCATTCAATGATGCAGCAGAGAAAGAAGAATGGCAAAAAGTAATGGATGAAGAGATAATATCCATAGAGAAGACTCAAACATGGCAGCTAGTTGAGCTTCCAAAAGGTAAACACTCAATTGGTGTGAAGTGGGTGTTTAGAAAAAAGTATCATGCCGATGGGAGCATTCAAAAGTATAAGGCAAGGCTGGTGGTTAAGAGATATGCTCAAGTGTATGGAGTGGATTATGAAGAAACATTCTCTCTTATGGCAAGGTTTGACACGGTCAAAACTCTACTTGCGTTAGGAGCTTATATGCGGTGGTCAATATATCAATTTGATGTTAAGTAAGCTTTTTTGAATGGTGAGCTACTTAAAGAGGTTTATGTTGATCAGCCTGAAAGTTTTGTGGTTCATGGAAAAGAGGGATTCGTCTACAGGTTATATAAGGCATTGTATGGGCTTAAGCAAGCTCCTAGGGTCTGGTACAACAAGATTGATCTGTTTTTTTCAGAAACTGGTTTTGAAAAAAGCAAAAGTGAGCCTACTCTCTACATAAAGAAGCAAGGTGAAGGTGATATCCTTATTGTGTGCTTATATGTAGATGATATTATTTACATGGGTTATAGTGCTTCACTTGTTGCTGATTTCAAGGCTAGCATGATGGAGAAGTTTGAAATGTCATATTTGGGTTTACTACATTTCTTTATTGGTCTTGAGATTAAGCAAGTGGAAGATGGGATATTTGTGTCTCAGCATAAGTATGCGATAAACCTGTTGAAGAGGTCAACATGGTGAACTGCAATGTGGAAGAAACTCTTTTGAATGTTAATGACAAGTTGCAAATGGAAGAAGGAACAGAAAAAGAGGATGCAACAAGATTCAGAAGCTTAGTTGGAGGTCTTATTTATCTAACTCATACAAGAGCAGATATTTCTTTTGTTATGAGTGCAATTTTGAGGTTTATGCACAGTCCAACGAAGCAACATTATGGAGCAGCAAAGAGGTTGCTGAGGTATGTTTCTGGTACAACAGCGTTTGGTCTGTGGTACAACAGAGTTTCGGATTTTGAGTTGGTTGGTTTCACAGACAGTGATTGGGCTGGTTGTGTGCAAGACAGAAAAAGTACTTCAGGACATGTTTTCAGTCTTGGTTCTGGAGCGATTTGTTAGAGTTCAAATAGCAAAAGGTGACATCTTTTTCATCATCAGAAGCTGAGTATACAGCAGCTACAGTAGCAGCTTGTCAAGCTGTGTGGTTAAGAAGAATTCTTGAAGATATCAAGCAAGAGCAGAAGAATGCGACAACTATTTTCTGTGACAACAAGGCAGCGATAGAAATGTCAAAGAATCCAACATATCATGGAAGAACGAAGCATATATCAATCAAGGTCCATTTCATTAGAGATTTGGTGAGTGAAGGTTCAGTTACTATGAAGTATTGTAGCACAAACGAGAAAAGTGTATATGTGCTAACAAAGGCATTATCCAAGAACAAGTTTGAATACTTCAGAAGAAAGCTTGGAGTGTGCAAATTTGAATCAAGGGAGAGTGTTGAAAAGTGATTTAAAGCTTGGAATTAATGGCTGAATTAAAGTATTTGTCAGGTTTGATTTCTAATCAATTGAGGGGTTTCAATTTTATGTTTTATTATATGACATTATGAGTCCAGGGTTTAATGGGTTTCAATTACATTTTATTTTCTATATATTCATATACTGTTTTCAGTTTTAATCATCAGAGAATAAAGTATCATTCAGCAAAAGTGTTCTTGTTCTCTGTTCTAACAACTCTGTGTTTTAATAGCATTGCTGTTGCAGAGCCAACACATAATCTTTGCCAAGGGTCACGCACAGGAGATGAGTATGCTTATGATTTTTTTTGAGATGATTGCACAGAAAACATTGTTAGAAACAGAGGATCAGCTTGTTTCTCCGTTTATTGGGGCCTGCGAATACAACTACATATTCCTATGCAGCAGTTCAATCCGGTTTCTATCTTTGAGACTCATCAACGAGCTATAAGTATGGAAATTCAATATAAATCCAGCTGGAATCAATCCTCTTCATGAACTCGTTATCAAGCCCAAGCAACAAACGAATCTAGTGGTATGCAAGTAGCAGACAATGTTGCATAGCGTTTTATCGCATCCAAAAGTGGGGCTCCACTATATTCAATTGCAGCATCACGACCACCTCATACTAGAGCTTTGCGTTGTTTTAGTTGTGGGGAATCATGTCATCGTCAGACAGCATGTCCTCATCAAGCTAAACGTGGGTTAATAACACAAGATGCAGAAATTGAGGGTGACCCTTGTTTTGATGATTACGCTTCAGATTCTGAGGATCGTGGTGATACAGGGCATAGTATGGTCCTCCGTCACAATTGTCTTTTACCAAAATCATTGAATGAATCATGGATGCGTTATACTCTCTTTCGAACTACATGTACAATTAACACAAAGTTTGCAAAATAATAGTGGATTCCGGTAGCTGTACCAATGTGATTTCTAAAGAATCAGTTGGAAAATTAGAACTCAAAATAGTGGCGCATCCTTCGCCGTATAAGCTTGCGTGGTTGAGTACTGGAACACAGATTATTCTTTCTAAAAAGGTATTGGTGTTATTTTCTATATGCTCTTATAAAGTTTCGATCAATTGTGATGTTGTCCCGATGGATGCTTGCCATTTATTGTTGGGACGTCCGTGGCAATTCGATCGTTATACTACTCACAAGGGCATAACTAATACTTGTAGTTTTGTGTTTGAAAGGCGTAATGTGACACTATTAGCATCGCATGATGTTCCAAAGACGATGCTACTTTCTATTGGTTTAGAAGATGGGGGTCACACTTCTCAAACCTCTAAGGCATTATTGACATTACCAAAGGCAGCTTTCAAAGCATAGTTGTCTGAATCTGATTTGGTTTGGGCCTTGGTCACCGCTCCAGCTACTCCATCTCCAGACACTCCGTCCTTGTTTCTTTTGAACCAGTTCTTGAGAAACTTGGTGATGTTTTTTCAGCAGATCTGCCTCACGAATTACCACCTTTATGGGACATACAACATCATATCGACCTTGTTCCTAATGTGGTATTGCCAAATCACCCTCATTACCGCATGAGCCCTCAGGAGCATGATGAATTCCGTCATCAAGTGGAGGATCTTTTGCGCAAGGGCCATGTTCGTGAGAGCTTGAGTCCTACAGCGGTTCCTGCTCTCCTCATCCCAAAGAAAGACATCTCGTGGCGGATGTGTGTTGATAGTCGTGCTATCAATAAAATTATGGTTCACTATCGATTCCCAATACCTCGATTAAACGATCTCCTCGATCAGATTGGAAGTGTTTCTATATTTACTAAGCTTGATCTTAAGAGTGGGTACCATCAAATTTGTATCCACCTCGGAGATGAGTGGAAGACAGCGTTTAAGACGCGTGAAGGAATTTTTGAATGGTTGGTCATGCCCTTTGGACTTTCGAATGCTCCAAGCACGTTCATGCGTGTGATGAGTCAAGCACTACGACCTTGTATAGGTAAATTTGTCATTGTCCACTTTGATGATATTTTGGTTTTTAGCACAGATTTGGATAACTATTTAGTGCAATTGGAGGAAGTGTTGCATGTCTTGCGCAAAGAGAAGTTCTTTGGTGCTCGTCAAAAATGTGTTTTTTGCGCATCACAAGTTCTTTTCGGGGGGTACATTGTTTCAAACCGAGGACTGGAAGTTGATCCGAGTACGGTTAAAGCAATTAAGTCTTGGCCGACTCCTAAGTCCATTAGCGAGTAGCGGAGTTTTCATGGGCTTGCCTCTTTCTATCGCCGATTTGGGGGCTTGCCTCTTTCTATCGCCGATTTATGAATCATTTTAGTAATATCACAGCATCTCTAACCGATTGTATGAAAGGCGTGTCGTTTGTATGGACACCTGAGGCAAACACGGCTTTTGAAACAATTAAGCATAAACTTACTTCGGCTCAGATTTTGGCACTTCCAGACTTTTCCGTTGTCTTTGAGTTGCATTGTGATGCGTGTAATCACGACATTGGGGCTGTTTTATGTCAGAGTGGGTGTCCTGTCGCCTTCTTTGGTGAGAAGATAATTGGTTCTCTTGCTCGTTATAGTACATATGACGTTGAATTATGTGCCATAGTTCAAGCTATTAAACATTGGCGACACTATCTTTTCCATCAAGAGTTTATTCACTACAAGGACCATAATGCTTTGATACATTTGGGTAGCCAAGATAAGATTTTGGCGCGACACGCATCTTGGGTGGCATTTTACATCAGTTTACGTTTATTATCAAACATCAATCCGGTCGTACCAACAAAGTCGTTAATGCTTTAAGTCGTCGACATGAGCTTCTTGCTACTTTACAAGTTTATGTGTCCGGCTTTGCTAACTTTTCATACCTGTACCCGTTGGATCCTTATTTTGGCCAGATTTGGTCTGACTTGTCTGCCGGATTTTCAGGTGACTTTTTCGAGATAATCTTTTGTGTGTCCCAGAATGCAGTCTGCATCTACGATTGACTAAGGAGCTTTACAAAGAAGGTCATGTTGAACACGACCATACACTTAAGTTGGTAACTGAATCTTATTTTTGGCCAACACTACGTCGTGATGTGGCTCGGTTTGTAGAACGTATTTTGGTGTGTCAACGGTCTAAGGGTCATGCATAAAATAGTGGGTGGTATATTCCACTTCCAATTCTAACTCAGCCTTGGACCGACATTAGTATGGATTTTGTTTTGGGTTTACCGTAACTAAACGTGGTAATGATTCTATTTTTGTCGTTGTTGATTGCTTCTCCAAAATGGCACATTTTGTTCCATGTAAAAAGACCACATATGTTGTTTAAATTGCTGTCTTATTTTTCCGAGAAATCTATTGTCTCCATGGTTTGCCCTTATCCATTGTCTCTGATCGTGATTCTCGGTTCTTAAGTCATTTTTGGAGATCATTGTGGCGTTTACTTTGTACAAGTCTTCCACAATCCGATGGACAAACAGTGGTTACCAATCGCACTTTGGGTGATATGCTTCGGTGTTTAGTAGGTGATAATATCAAGTCGTGGGAAACGGTGCTTTGTAAAGCATATTTTGCTCATAACCATGTGGTTAATAGGAGCACATGTTTTAGTCCATTTTGTGTCATCTATGGTTTGGTTCCTGTGGACCTGTTGATCTTGCCGTCACTCTAGACGCTACTCATGACCACGGCCAAGCTTCAGATTTCTTCATCAATTTTTCCTTTACTAACGCACAGGTTCATGATAATTTGAAGGTTTCTTCCGCTAAGAACAAGGCTGAAGCAGACCGTCATCATCGTGACGTTCAGTTCTAGGTTGGTGATTTTAAAGGAAACAGAGCTTGTACTTTATCTGAAATAGTTCGTATATATTATTGATCATCAAAGAGAATAGTTTTTATAAGAGCCTTACAACATAAAAGCAGCAAAACAAGGCACGAAACACAGAAACAACTTTGAACAAAAAAATGATTAAAATATTGATTCCACTCCTTAAAAACCGGCACATCTTTGACTTATTCAAATCCAACAAATTCCTCCCCTTAAACTGAAGAACAGATTTCCGAGCTTCAATTTAACCTTCGACCCGACGAACTCCAAGCATCACTCTGAGCTTCTCATACTGATCCAACTTAATAGGCTTAGTCATGATGTCTGCAACTTGATCATTCGTTCCACAGAAGACCAGGTTCATGACTCCTTGATTTGACAGATCGCGCAAGTAGTGAAACCTTACATCAATGTGTTTTGTTCTTCTATGCATCACATGATTTCTCGAAAGTTTTATCGCCGAACTGTTTTCAAACATGATGTCTACACACTCCATACCAATAGCACCCAACTCCTGTAGAATTCCTTTCAACCAGACGCAATGACATGCTGATGAGGTTGCTGCCACGTACTCTGCCTCAGTAAATGACAATGTCACAATGTCTTGTTTTCTTGATCTCCAGCAGATTACCGACCCATTCAACAAGAACACATACCCAGAAGTACTTTTCTATCATTCAGATCTCGAGCATAGTCACTGTCTGTGTAGCCCAATAACTTCATGCTCGAAGCTCTCTCATAGAAGAACCCAACATCTAACGTTCCTTTTAAGTACCTAAGTACTCTCTTTGCAATCGCCATGTGTTCCTCCTTTGGATCAGCCATAAAACGTGATACAAACATCAAGTCAGGTAGCGTTACCGTTAGGTACATGAGACAGCCAACAAGCTATTTGTAGAGTGTGGCATCGGCTCCCTTGATCCCTTCCTTTGAAACAATAGTACTGGGAACAATTGGATTCTTTACTGCGTTGCATTTTCACATATTGAACCTCTCTAAGACCTCTTTAGCATATTTCTTTTGGCTGATATGGATCCCATCACTTCCTTAATGAACTTCCACCCCGAGAGAGAATTTCATTCTTCCCATGTCTGTCATCTCAAATTCCTTTTGCATTGATGATTTAAACTCCTGACACATAAGCTCATCATTCCCAGTGAATATTAAGTCATCAACATAAAGACTTACCACAAGAATCTTCTCTCCTTTCTTCTTTAAGAACAGAGTATGATCATAGCCACTCTTCTAAAATCCTTCGTTCTTGAAGTAACCTTCAATGCGACTGAACCAAGTTCTAGGTGCCTGTTTTAAACCATAGAGGGCTTTCCTTAGGCGGTATACTTTCTCCTCCTCCCCTACTTTGATGAACCCTTCAGGTTGATCAACGTAAACTTCTTCCTTAAGCTCACCGTATAGGAATGCACTCTTTACGTCTAATTGGTACACACACCAACCTCTTTGAGCTGCTACTACTAGAAGCCTTCGAATGGTATCCCAACGAGCCACAGGAGCGAAGACCTCTGTGTAGTACACTCCTTGTGTTTGGGAGTACCCTTTTGCAACTAAACGGGCTTTACACTTCTCTATTTTCCCTTTTTTGTTTAATTTTGTTTTGTAAACCCATTCTTCTTCATGTTTGGTGGCAAATCCACGAGCTCCCAGGTTTGTTTTTTTCGATGCATTGAATCTCTACTTCCATCACTTTTTTTCCATTTTTCTTCTCTCGATGCATCATGGAAGTGCATTGGATCATCGTTGCAGATGTAAAGAGCAAAGTTTCCACTTTCTTCTTCTTCTTCTTCTTCTTCTGTTTCTTCTCCACTTACGAAATCTTTCATCCACACAGGTGCATTTCTTGCTCTTTTTGATGTACCTCCAAATTCTATTGTTTGAGTTTCTGTTCTTGGAGCTTGAGTTTCTGTTTCTGCTTCTGCCTCTCCATTTGTTTCTCCTATTTCTGGTTCTGCAATTTCTTGTTCTGCAGTTTCTTTTTGTTTTCTTCATCAGTCTCTTCTCCCTCGCTGATGGTACCATCATCATCTTCCCAAACAAGAGTGTTTTGTTCCGATATTGATGAACCCCAATTCCACTTTGCATCTTCTTCAACTATAACATCCCTGCTCACAATGAATTTCTTTGTGATTGGGTTGTATAGTCTATAGGCCTTTGATTTATTACTAACCCCGAGTAGTATACATCTGTGGCTACGATCATCAAGTTTTATTCTTCTCTGCTGTGGAATGTGCACATGAGCAACTGATCCAAAAACTTTGAAGTAATCGATCTTTGGTTTTACGCCTGACCATCTTTCCTCTGGTACCATATTCTTCACTGTCTTTGTGTAACTTCTGTTCAAGACATGGGAGGTCCAATTTGCAGCATCTGCCTAGAAGAATCTTAGCATTTCCTTCTCAGACAGTAGACATCGCACCATGTTCATGATTGTTCTGTTTCTTCTCTCTGCTACTCTGTTTTGCTGAGGAGTGTATGATGCAGTGAGTTGCCTCTTAATCCCATGTTTAGTGCAGAACTTGTTAACGACATCAGAAGTAAACTCGCCTCCCCTGTTTGTTCTCAATCCGCGAATGACTGTCTTGGCCTCTTTCTCAACACTATTCTTGAAGATCTTGAATGTTTCGAATGTCTCTGCTTTATCAGTTAAGAAGTATATCCAAGTTTTTCGAGAATAGTCATCTACTATGACAAGAAGATACCGTTTTTCACTGTAGGAGATTGGAGTGATTGGCCTACACAAATCAACATGTATTAGCTCCAGCTTCTCTGATGCTCTCCATTTGCTTTTCTTTTGGAATGTTCCTCTTTGTTGTTTTCTTATGTTGCATACAGTGCACACTTTGACATTGTATTTGATTTGTGGTAAACCCTTTACCATTGCTTTCTTTTGCATGAGCTGAATAGATGCATTGTTGAGATGTCCAAATCTTCGATGCCATAGAGATCCTATATCGTCTTCTTTTACCTTGAGGCAATTCTCTGGTTTTGGTTTCTTGAAGGCATGAATCAAAAACATTCGATTCTTGGTCATTGCAGTCTCTATGATCAATCATATTTGATAGTGATAGATCTTACACATGTTATTTTTGATGATGACTGTTAGTTCCTTCTCCTGCAACTGCCTGATGCTCAATAAGTTACTCGTAAGGTTAGGAACATTATAAACATCAGTTACCACTTGTAGAATTCCTTCCACTACGATTCTGATGTTCCCTTTTCCCATCACATTCAGCCTTGAGCCGTTTCCCAGTTTGACAGAGTGTCTGTAAGTCTCGTCTAGCTATACAAACCATGTCCTCTCTCCTGTCATGTGATTCGAGCAGCCCGAGTCAAGGAACCACACACCTTGGTCTCCTGCATTGTTTATCTCAGAATGCGCCATAAGGAGTAGTTCTTCTTCTTCATCAAATTCAGCATAGTTAGCTCCTTTTTCCTGGCTTGTGCATTCGAACTGATAGTGTCATATCTTTCCACATCGGAAACAATTGATAGCAGACATGTTAACATATGATCTGCCTCTTCCTCTTCCTCTTGAACTGCTTCCTCCTCTTTGTAGGTTCCACCTTCCTCTTCCTCGAGTATTCCTTGGCTCGTTTATCACATGAAAAACTTGTTCTTCACTTCTCTTCTCTGTTACTTTCTTCTCATGAACCTGTAGGGATGCCTGCAACTCATCGACAGTGAGATTGTCGATGTTCTTAGACGCTTCGATGGAGCAAACCACATAGTTAAAGTTCTCTGTGAGGTTACGGAGAATTTTCTCCACGATTTTGACATCATCCATGACTTCTCCACATGTTCTCATGTCATTTGTCGTCTCCATAACTTTCGCAAAGTATCCCGTCACTTCTTCTTCAACTCTCATCTCCAAGGTTTCAAATGTTCTCCTTAGTCTTTGCAGTTGTGCTCGCTTTACTCTGGCTTTTCCTTGGTGCTTGACCTTCATTGAATCCCATAATTGTTTGGTTGTTTCCTTATGCGTGATCGTCTTCAATGTGGTCTTATCAATTGACTGGAACAGATAATTCTTGGCTTTGAGATCTTTAAGTTTTGCCTCATTAAGCGCATGTTGTTGTGCCGGAGTAGGAGCTTCGATTCTCCTTAAGTCTTCAAAGCCTGGATCGACTATGCACCAGTATTCCTTGGAGTGAAGAAGGTTCTCCATGACCAGACTCCAGTGGTCGTAAGCCTCATCAAATTTTGGGACACCCGGTGTGATGAAGTTGCCCACATCTGCCATTCTCTCTATCGTGTTTTCCTCACACACTCACTTATATATTTTGCTCTGATACCAGATAAAGGAAACAGAGCTTGTACTTTATCTGAAATAGTTTGTATATATTATTGATCATCAAAGAGAATGGCTTTTATAAGAGCCTTACAACATAAAAGCAGCAAAACAAGGCACAAAACACGGAAATAACTTTGAACAAAAACATGATTAAAATATTGATTCCACTCCTTAAAAACCGGCACGTCTTTGACTTATTCAAATCCAACAGACTTGGTGTGGGCAGTCTTGACTCGTGATCGTTCCTCTCCTCGTGAGTATAACAAGCTCAAGGCTAGGAAGATAGGACCTTTGGAAGTTTTGGAAAAGATCAATGCTAATGCATATCGGGTTTTTTTTCCTCCGGATGTTCGGTGTTCCGACGTTTTCAACGTGAAGCATCTTGTTCCAGATTTTCGCCAAGAAGAGTTTGAAGATTCGAGGTCGAATCTTACTCAACCCCGGGTGATCTGATGCAGGGAGCTTATTAAGTGTCGGTGTTTCACTTATGTTCTGTTTTTTCTTTTATTTCCTTTTTACGATAAGTGTTGGTGTTTCCTTTTATTTTTGGCTTTTGTTAATACTTCTAGAATAATCGATACTTAGTGTATCATTCTAGGGTTTTTGGTGTTTCTTATATAAGGAGTCGTTCCCTTGATTTGTAAGGACGACTTATATTGATTAATAAATAGAGCTTTCAAACTTAAAATCCTTTGTCACGGCAGAACTTGAAGGTTATCAACGAAACAGGAAGACATTGAATCTTGGGCATTCTTAGACTAAAGGAGATTCTTTGTGTTATCGTAGGTGAGCTACACCAAATGGTGCAATGGCCTGGAAAATCTACGGTCTAACAACAAAAGCTTCTAATTAAAAAAAAATATATAGTCTAATAAAAAAAACTCAAAAAAGTAATTTTCAAGAAAAAAGAATTATGGATTTAATATTTTAATCATTAAAAATCACACAAAACTTTAAACTTTTTACGAAAAAGTCCAAAAAATTTCGGAGTACTTGAAATCAACTTGAGTTGAAATTTCTCATATAGTTTCTTACCAATAAAAAGAACAGGAATTAATAAAAAAAAAAAATGGAAGAAAGAATGAGAATCAGTTCTCAGCTCAGAACGCCATGAAAACTCTATATGCCACTTGTTTTTTTTTTTTTTATTAGTTCATCATCTTTTTATATTTTCTGTTTAAAAATTTTCAATAAAACTATTTAAAAAAAATTATTATATATTTATGAGAAATTCAAAGTGTTTTCCATCCAATGAGATTGCTCTAACATTGTCAAGTCGGTCCTAAATATTATAATTAATTTTAGGGGTGTAACAATAAAAAAATGAGTGAAAACTTTTTCTAGTTTCCTTTTGAAAAGCTAAAAGCTACTCCTATTGTTCAAATTCTACAATGCTACAAAATATTGCAAATATTATGTGAATCACATTTTGAAAACGGTGGACTCACATTTTGAAGACGTCAAACATGGAAACCCGTGGACTCCCATCACCAAGTGAATGAGAAACTCCATTCCCAAACCATTATTTTCTTGGCAAGACTCTTCTAATAATAGTTACTCACAAAACCTCAAGTTCCATAAGTATCTTATATGATCTTAATTTTTACATCAAAGTAAACACAAATAATTAGAATAGATATAGCTCAATACAATGGAGGGTAGTCTGTTAAGATTATGAATATCTTTATCTTTACGGATAGCGCACTCCGCTTTCATTTGTTTATATCCTTTATAGTCCATTCAGTCCGTTTACTTTAAATTAGTGAGAAATGCATAATATATGATTAACATTTCAACTCTTAAAGATCGATGAGAAGACTTCACAAATATATGATCAATGCATACAAAACAGAAACAAACAACATCGTTGTTGAAGTAGATAGAGAATGGCATATGTGAGCAAGAGATGCAGAGCGCGGCGTGGAATTGTGAACGTGGATACGTTGCATTGGCGACGGTGGAGCCAAGGAAGTCTATAAGATGTAACAAAATTAAATCATGGTTAGGTTTAGCCAAATATCGAAATAGGAGGTTCATAATCATATGTTAAATTTAAAATCTTAAGTAAGATTTTGTTCCAATTACTTTAATTACTAAGATGTCATCTAATTTTTGGTTCGAATATCTCAGTTTTTAAATTTGTTCTTTTATGAAATAGAAAATCCAATAGAAACTGAGTGTCAATTCATTTTATTTGATACGATTTTGGTTTAGATTAATGTTTTTCCATAATATATTTGAAAGATTAAAAAATATATATATTATTGTGATCAGTTTAAAATATGGGTTACTTGGTATGTGAAAAGTAATTCTCAGTGTATATTATTGTTTTTTTTATATGATTTTTGATCGCATTTTCTTGAATTCAATTTGTTACGGTATAAATCATCTCACTACCTTATCTTGTATCGTAAACTTACTTGGTTCTTATTAGTCCTGGTGAGTCCAATATCAAAAGTCATGGTTAGATCAGGTTTGAACAACCCGAATGCATGTTCAGACCCTTTACCGGGCATGACATTCTCGTCGTATAATGCGAACAAGTATGTATCGATCACTTTTCCGGACATCAATGGCGTCCCGACCATGGATTTTAAATGGGCGATGAGGTTTTTATTGTAAGCTCTAGCGTTTTCAATGGTCGCACCAGCTTCACTCAAGTCTCCCTTGTACGGCCATCCAGTCTCAGCGACCATTATCTCTACGTCCTTGAACCCCATGGCACTCAAAGCTGAATGCACCGCATCAACCTACCCAAAGTCAAAATTTACCACCGTAAACCACAAAACAGATTTATTATCGTACATATTTTTTTCCTTAAATGTCATAAATCACATTTTTGTATTCATTTTTTTTCTTAACAATAAGAATCTATATTTGCAAACTTTTATATCAATTTTCTTCCTTCCACTAACTTTTTGTCCTTAACAGATTTATACTACTTTTCCTCCAAGAACACAGTTTTTCACTTTTCTTTCATTTGACGTAGCAAACTTTGCCAAACTCTTTAACCAAAATTTTACAACCAAAAAACTCCAAGAAAAAAGTTAAAATCTTATCAAAAAAAAAAAAAAACTACTAAAATATGGCCTCGTTACATAGTTTGATAATATACTAAACGAAATTTCATGAAATAATTACTCCCTGACTTTAAAGCTAAAATTTAAAATACAGCAAAAAAAAACTGGAGTAAAAGAACCTGAGCATCGAACATGTTCATATACTTGATATTACTGTTAGCATCAAAACGGCCTGGATTGGGCTCAAACAAGCAATAAGCCAATGTATCCGTTCTCGGGTCATTCTGGTAGGCGAAAACGGGTATGGTTAATCGCAAAAGGCGATCCGGTTTCATTATGAAACTCTAACAATCCTTGCATGATATCAGCATTCTCCTTTTTAAATATCACGGTCGAAGGAGGATCTGAATGGTACAGAACTGACATTACATGTACCGTCGTGACCTTAATTTTTCCGCCACCAAGCAACGGGCCTCAAGGGCATTTTGGACATTTTTCATCGCCGGTAAAAGCTGTGACATGAGATTGATGTCACCAAAGGTTGTGAACGTCGTTCCCAACGGCTATGAGAATGATCTTGCTCGCTGGATAATAAGGAACCACGTTGGTTTCGACCCAGGTTTTGGCGAAACCCGGGTCGGATGCTAAACCGGGTACGTCGCTGTTTGATGTTCCAATGACGATTTCGATTCCTGTGTTTGAGAGGGCTTTGATTACACCCGGGTCGGATCCTTAAATTCGGACTTTTCGGATAGTTGTGGATTGAAGAAGCTTTACGGAAGCTGACGGAGGTGGAAGATTGTCGGCGATTAGGCCGTAGTTTACTCCGATGAACGGTTGAGATTCTGTTTTGATATATGTGGAAGAATCAGATTTGTAGAAAGTTTGTTTTTATATATATAAAAGTGATGAAATTGTAAATGGGTTTTTTGAAAATAAACTTACTTGTTAAATGTAAACATGAGCAGAAGAGTAAGATCAATGGATAAACATAAGCTGCCATGGCTAGACTTGTTGCTCTGTTTTTTTGTTTGTTCTTTTGTATTTTAATATCTCTGACTTATTATTTTTTTTTTTGATAAAAGGGTTCTCTGACTTATTTATTACAGAGAGCTCACGAATAGAAGTGGGCAATCTATAGATATAGATGCAGAAAACGACCGACGTTGTAAAAATTAAATGTATTTTTTTTTTCAAATTTTAAATAGCAAAAAAAAACACAAATACTCTCTTTTTGGTTTTGACCTATCTAAGTTAGTGAAATATGCCTTTGAAACTGAAATACATGAAGGGTTTTAATAAAATTAAAAGTGAGACAGAAGTATATAATAAAATTAATAAATTGATTTTCCCACTACTAATGAAAAGATTCATCACATAATTTCTTAATAAGATTTTCTTCTCTACTAAGAAATGGAGCAATGCCTTGAAGGTGGTGGAGAAGGAGAGCAAGGAATTAGACATTCCAACATCCACCACAAAGATGGAAAAAGAATAATAAAGAAGAAGACGATGTCGCTTTTGCTGTGGCCTAAGGAAAAGATAAAGCATGTTTAAACTATTGTTTTTCCCCACAAAAAGACGGGGAAAATTATT